>JBCAUG010735141.1:0-11770 GCA_038406175.1 Haplosyllis leylae | reverse complement strand
AAGCAGGTGGCGATAACAACTATGAGGCGATTCCGAACAGGAAGTACGAGGTGCCGGACGAATTGCCCCATGTTCCTGGCACTAGGCTTCCCGGGATTCACCTCATGAGTCTCCCGCCGATCCCTGAAAGTAGGGCCGGAAACGCTGAAGATTTCCCCGTGCAGCTTCCTCCCAAGAAAAAACCCATTCACTTCATCAGGGATCCAAACTTCTTGGCTCATGTAAGTTTCAAATGTAGCTTTATAAATTCGCATGAGAACCCGAAACTGTGTTCTTGCAGGAAAAAGGATTATTTAAATAAAATCAATAAACATAATCCGTGTAACCTATAAATATTTTATGGATATTAACTGCACACTGGGCTCCACTTGTTGCATACATTTTAAATCTGTTGTTCCAGGGAACCGCAGCTCATGGGGAAACCTACTTGGAACCAATGTCGACTCGAGATTCTATTCCCAGTAGTGGTGCTAGTTCCCCCGGTGTTTCTAGTAATCATGACAGGAAGGGAGTTCCACTTCCGAGTATTCCAGAATCTTCTGTGAGGCGAAATGAAAAGGTAGAGTCTTATCTGGAATCAACTCCAACCAATACTCTGCGGAAGGACTGGAACTGGAACGACGATCCAGCCAATCAGAATATTTCTACTATTGCGCATGCTCATTATCAACCCCAATTCGTCAAAGAACCAGATCGCCAAACCTATCTCGAACCCACCGATAGTTATCACGATGATTTTAACCTTGGCATATCCTTGAACCCCAACAGACAAACTGCTGATTTTACAAGAGGAATTTCGCTGAAATTTGACGAGAATAGACGAGAGAGTGGTGACTCAAACAGCAACCATCCTCCAACTGACATTAACCACGGGAGCGTCAATTCCGGAATCTTACTGAATCCGAGTGAACAGGATTCTAGAGGAACGAAAGCTGACCTGGTTCCGGTTAAGTCAACAAAGAACATAAAACCCAAGAGTGAGAAAAAGAAGAAGAAGGATAGATTGAGCCTGCAGAATACGGAAGATGAAGCGGAGAACAGCAGTACTAAAAAGATCCCCAATCCAGGCAAGAAGCGGGGATCCATACAGTTCACTGATGACATTTACTTGCAGATCGAGCAAGATTCTTCCAGTGCGTGAAGACTTGACTCAACATTTATTTGATAATCTCGAATGAATTACATTTACTTGTAACACACACTGTCTTGTAGATTAATGATCTATTTCTGACTCTAAGCCATGGGGAGAAAATGTCCACATTATTCATTAAATTAAATGTTGCATTACCGGCACTTACCGCCAAATATGGCACCTCAGCTACGCATAAAATGTCCACATTATTCATTCAAATTAAATGTCGCATTACCAGCAATATCACCAAATATATCTGCCCAGCCAACCAATGACCTTTGTTGTAACAAGCATTGTTGAGGTGTTAATGAACAAAATAGCATTGTGAAATAATGCAATGATTGGATACTCGAAATCAATCATGTCTAGTAATGGCAGAAGCCAGTCGATTTGTGAGCGACATCTCGAAATTTTTGTTTTAACTTTTTAAACAGTGAAGCAGAATTAAATCACAACGAATGATTTGGAACATTCCAACCATACTAAACCATTCACGTTATTTGATTTGGAAAATTCAAAACAAAGGAAATGGCTTTCGACTGAAATATCTCAGTTGGTTTATACTTTAAACTGCGCATAAAATATATTTTCATGTGTGAATATATTTTTATTGTCTATTGAATGGAATTCTATAAAACTAGGTGCTCCTGCTCATGGAATAGTGACCGGAATCACAACGAAAACCAAATCATAAAAAGTGATAGGGCAGAAAGAACAAGAAATTCTGTTACATTTGGAGAAAACTATCAGAATTAAGCAATATTCTTTTGAAGAAAACAATTTCTGAGATGTCATTTAGGGTGACACCACACTGTCCAGTCATATATCTGATATGATGTCATGACATTTTATTATGTTGTTCAAGATGTTAACTGCTTCATTTGTAAATAGTATATGTAGATTATGTGTTGTATATTTATCTGAAATGAATATATTGTACACATACGAAAGAAATAACAATTGTTTTCACTTTTATCAAACATACATTTCCACGCCTAAATTTGGCACATTAATTATTTCGATCTGCCTTGTTTGGAAATACTTTCGAAACACTGTCTGAGACATGACAGTTTGGAGGATAACATTTCATTGTATTTAATAGTTTGTCCATGTCCAATCGCAGCCGATCAAAATTTGATCAGAATACAAGTTGAATGTAAACTATGTCGTATTATTTCTAGATTTTCTCTCGAAACCAATAAGTTCTGTTGATAAAGACAACGTACCATTTTGATAAACGGATGATTCCCATCCGCAATTGGAAGCGAACGAATCAAGCACAATTTTTTCCTTCTAATCCTTTCACCAAGATCGAAGTGTGTAGAACAATCAATTCAATTGCCAGGTTATAAAAATTACGACGATGCATATTAGATCTAGTACACGTTTTTGTGGACCTTTCAACAAGTTTATATATCAAAGCAAAAATAAGAACCTAGTTAAAATTCAGAAGTTTCAGTTCTTAACTTACCACTTTCATAAGTGTTTAATTCTCAATACACTAAGCAGAATTAACGTTATTTCTTGTCCTGAGGTACAGGCTGTCTTTGCCGAATACTACGTAAAAATGTCTATCTATCTATTTTCCGGCACAAAAGATTTTTTTCTACATGTAAGTAAAACAAATACAGATTTGACGGGTTAACGTCGCGAGGTTATCTCACTGTCCAAAATCAATAAAAGCCATTTGGACACTTTTTCACTTTCAATAACGTTAACGTTAAAGCAGTTTTTTTTTACATTGCCCCATTAATATTTTTAATTATTTTTCTATGAGAATTAATTGTCATGGAAAAATTGTTGCAGGAAAGTAATTTTACGTTAACTTTTACCTTGTTATTGTATCCAAAATGAGCTATTGCGTTATCTGTAACTCTGTTTCTCTTGATAAACATTCGAGATTGGGTGAGCTTCCGGAGGGAATAAAATATGCATGATATTGAAATTTCTTGATTTTACATCAACGAAAGACTCTTTTGGCAAGTTGACCCATCCTTGGGACAGGTGAATATCAAAAAGACGTCACAGTGATCATCTCATGTCGATACCCTGTCTGCAACCTGTCCGTTACCTGTCCTGTACCTTTGCCTCACCTGTTCAGGTGTTATGTCCAGGTAGGTGTATTTATACGGTGGTGGGACCATGTCCAGGCAGAGCAGTTTCTCTCCCATCAGGAGGAAGACGAGGCTTTCAACATGAAGCTCTTACTGCTTCTCGCATTCGCCTTGGTAAGTACGTTTCCGTTACTTGTTGCCCGCTGGTACGCTACCGCTACAATACGCTCTCGCTGCTATCGAATTCACACAACCTAGATCTACCAACTACTTGGTAAGCATACTTTGGCGACTACATCTACTGTTAGTACCTCTGCAAGTTGCCAACGATCTGAACACCCTGTTCGAAAGCGAAAGAGAAAACATAAGAAAGAAATGTAACAATCGAAGAAAATATTCCTTTTAACTTTCGCTTTTGTTCGGTGTGAATAGACTTTAACCCTTGATCCTCTGCTAAGTGCTGCCTATGCCACCAATTTTGTTCGTATTCACCGTCTTCATTCAACATTAAAATTTTATTGTGTTACTAATATGTTCATCGTTGCGGTCACTACCATTGGCCATATCTGTACGTCATCGTTAATTATCGTACCACACTACCGCCACCTGTCTCCACAAGCGATCTTGCATTTGACAACCACCCAACTATCCTACCGCCATACATAATCTCAGGTTACCAACCATTTCCTATTTAAGCTTTTCATTTATCACAGCTTAAATTTCAAATTATCCCCAATGGCAGTCTTCACAAGGAATTAGTGTTTTTACAGGTCACTACGTTTAATTATTTGTGTCTGGACGACACTATCTGCTGTTAGCATTTTGATACCGCTGTTAAATTGTATGCTTCTGTTGTGAATAAAATCATGGCATTAATTACTTAACGTTGTAGGTGGCGCGTGGAGACTCAGACTGTGACACAGATTGTAAGTAACTCAAAGCAACGTATACAAATTTTCAATCGAGTCAATTGAAATACACAGAAAAATATCAGTTTCAACTAAATAATTGATTGAACCAAAGAATGATGGGCTTGTTGCCCTTGCAGTGTATGATGTGAGGTTGGTTGACGAATGGGGATGGTGGACCTGGGAGAACTACGGACGTCTCGAGGTCTCAGTTGACGGAGGATACACTTACGGAACGGTTTGCGATGACTACTTCGATGACAACGCCGCTAAGTAAGAAACAATAACATCACCTGAAAAACAGAATCTAAAACGTTTCCAACAATGTCCTTTCAGAAGGAAATTTTGAGATTTTAGTCTTGTGAGCTTTGCTGTTCGGTCACAAATATAGCGCAGGTTTTGATATTTTACTTATTTTACTTGCTTAAGTTGATTGGAGGGTCGTCTTGGAGTATTACATCTACTTAACTCTATCTTATGTTTATTACAGTGTTGTGTGTCGTCAAATGGGATACCTCGGAGGTTACGCCAGACCCTACGCCGAGTACGGTGAGGGATACAGTGACCAGGTGAATATAGTGAATTTTTGATTTAGTGATCTCATTTTGAAAACAACGTTCTTGTACCATCCTGCCTTCAGAAAACAAAATGTTTGAAAATAGCCATGCAAAGTAAACAAGGAGATGCTCAGTTTTACCGTCTGAAACTATGAGATTATGTTTCATTTATTTGAATACACAGGACATCATTCTTGATGACGTCATCTGTACCGGTGAAGAGGCTAGCCTGAACGAGTGTGATCACGGCGCCCTCTATGAACACAACTGTCAACACTACGAGGATGTCGGAGTCGAGTGTTACGGTAAGAATTGGGAAAAAGTGGGAAACGATTGAATTATACTCTCTGGATATTTAGATCTTTATTTAATTTTGAACAATGATATGATTATTTTATGAATGATTAAGGTGATCTGGTGTTGTATTCTCGCAATATCTGTGAGACGGCACAAGCTGCTCAAATATTTTGTGGTCAAAACGGAAGAGGTTAGCGTTGTGATTTGCTTAACATTTAACTTTGTGCTTTTCACTGTAGGAATCATTCCCCGTCTGGTGAACGGTGACTGTGACGCTGATGAAGAAGCCTGGTACGGACGTCTCGAGGTCTCCATGGACGGAGGAGAAACCTGGGGAACGGTCTGTGACGACTACTTCGACGACGATGCCGCCAGGTGCGCTAATATACTTCCGTTTATCAATACTTGGCTCCACAAAAATCGCAGTCTCTTCTGTATTTCACAGAATGTCGCTCTACTTTCATCTTAATAGATTAAGTAGACAGAAATTTTCCTTCTCCAATTGTAGCTTAACCCTTACATATCTGAAATAGTGCGAGGCAGTTTTCAGTTCTAATTTACATTTTGTATCAAAAGTAAGATATAAGGTGCTCTGTGGATCATTGACTGTTCCACAGGTAACCTAGATGAGCGCTCCTTCAAGTGATTTTTAATTTCGTAAACTTTTTGGAAATTTCGGTACATGATTGATCTTGACTTGGCGAACCTCCCCAATGAAAAGTCTTTATGACTCTGCGAATTGCCAACAATATTCTTCTTTTTTGTATGATAGTGTGGTGTGCTGGGAGCTTGGATTTGACTATGGTTATGCCTATGATTCTGCCTACTATGGTGAAGGAGAAGGAGACATCCTGCTCGATGATGTTTACTGTGATGGATGGGAGTGGTCACTGGATGAGTGCTCATTTGAAACCACCCACAACTGTGGACATTATGAGGATGTGGGAATTGAGTGCTACGGTAAATATGGTTGTAATGTTCGATGAAAAGAACACAAGTACTTATCTGTGAATAATTTACATGATATTAGATCTACTTGTAATTTTCACTGACATCTCAGCATTCAAAATATTGAAAATAGTGCAAATAATAACTTTATCATCTCTCAGATTATGACTGGTATGACTACGACTGGTACGATTATTATTACTGGTACGATTGGTACTACTGGTAGGTTGTATTCTGAATTTCAAAACTTTAGTCATGCTTGATTTTATCAGCTTTAAGAATTTGTAACAAAATAAATTAATTAATTTACCTTGTTTCAGGGAGTATCCAGAGGTCGCGGACATGTATGACGATGACTGGTACGACTGGTATGACTGGGACTACCTGTATTACTACTGGTACTACTTCGGATATGACATGGACTATGACGGCGATGTTGACTGGTGGGGATGGTGAGGATAAAAAAAATTACTGCTACCATGTTTGAATATACTGTGTTACTGTTTTATTACACTATATGGTGTTTCGTATTTCAGGGACATCATGACCAAGTACAAAGATGATGATTGGAATTACTGGTATTACGACTGGGACTGGATTGATTATTACTACAATGATGGATACGGTAGGTTTCCAGTTTGTTATACTGTTCAACATCTTTCAGTGAAGTCATTGTCTTCCTCTGCAGTGGAAATGTGTATCTTGCAAAGAAATATGCGGTTCACTTCAACATTTAGGACTGTTAAATAAAGCAGATATACTTGCATTGTTCCATTACCTTTTCACTGACAATTATTTATTACCAAATTTCAGATGGATATGACTACTATTACTGGTATTACTGGTATGTTACACACACAATTTCAAATCCAAAACTTACAAAAAAGAATTACCTACTCTCCTAGGAAACTTCTTCGATTTGACAAGTCTATCTCTGATTCTAGGGAGTACCCAGATGCATGGGACATGTATGATGATGACTGGTATGACTGGTATGACTGGAACTACTACTACACCTACTGGTACTACTTTGGATATGATATGGATTATGACGGAGATATTGACTGGTGGGGATGGTAAGGATCTAGGTCAAATATTACAGACAGGATGTTCAATGTTCTGCATTACCGTGGCTTAGTATTTGACTTTTGCTAACAAGTGTTTCTCCTTGAAGGGACATCATGAGCAAGTACAGGGATGATGACTGGAATTACTGGTATTATGACTGGGACTGGATAGATTACTACTATAATGATGGATATGGTAGGTTTAATTAGAATTCATACTTTGCTTTGAAATTATGTATCTTTAGTACTTGCAAATTAATAACTATGGATATGGTGCTACCATAATGCTCATGTTTTTATTAAAAGTTACAAAAATTACATAATCATCATGAATTGGTTTGTTAATTTAGGTCAGTTTCCTTCCTTTAGCCTAACTGATAACTTTTGTAATTTCTTCAGATCCATACTGGTATGATTATTATTATTGGTATGACTACCCATCCTACTGGGACATCTACAATGATGACTGGTATGACTGGGATGATTGGAACTACTGGTACAGCTATTACTACTACTTTGCATATGACCTGGATTATGATGGAGACATTGATTGGTGGGGATGGTAAGCAAATCAACATGACTGATAATTGTCTCTGAATTTACTACACATGTAAGGCAAATACATTCAACACATTGTAAAAATTCATGTTGTTCTCAGGGACATCCTAGACAAGTATTCAGATGATGACTGGAATTACTGGTACTACAGCTGGGACTATATAGACTACTACTACAATGACGGATATGGTAAACATTGAAATATTCATCTGGCATTGTACACAAATAAAAATGAACTGATTGGTTAATTTTAAAAAAGATAAATAATTAAAAACATTTCCTGTGAACATTATCCTTATTCTTGAAATTATTCAGATCCATACTGGTATGATTATCCAAGCTACTGGGACATCTACAATGATGACTGGTATGATTGGGATGATTACAACTACTGGTACAGCTACTGGTACTACTTCTCATATGACTTCGATTACGACGGTGACGTTGATTATTACGGATGGTGAGTAAATCAACAGGAAAATTCTTTGTGAAATGTACTCAAATTTAATGTCAATTTAAATAATTTGTAAAATAAATTGTGAACAGGGATGTCCTAGACAAATACTCCGATGATGACTGGAATTACTGGTACTACAGTTGGGACACCTATGGCTACTGGGACGATGATGGATATGGTATATTTTCCTCTAAATTCTTACACATATGTTATTGATTTCAGCAAAAAACTCGCGAAAAAGTGGCGAATAAGATTTCATGCTTCTTACACGCATCTGCTCTGAGAGGCGTACATTTATGTACTTTATTCGCCACAGATTACCCAGATTATTACTACTGGTATTATGATTGGTATGATTACTACTGGTATGATGACTACTACTGGTATTATTGGTATGATGACTACTACTGGTACGACTACTACTGGGATGATTACTACTGGTATGACTACTACTGGGATGACTACTATTGGTACGACTGGTACGATTATCCCCACTACATGGACATCTTCAATGATGACTGGTATGACTGGGATGATTACAACTACTGGTACAGTTACTACTACTACTTCTCATATGACTTCGATTATGATGGAGATGTTGACTTTTATGGATGGTAAGTAAATCACCAAATTTATCACAAATAATACAAATATTTTAACCCATCACAGGAATAGTTACATTCTTCTGTGTTATTGTAAAACAATGTTGTATTTAGGGACATCCTAGACAAGTACTCAGATGATGACTGGGATTACTGGTACTACAGCTGGGACTACATTGGCTATTGGGATGATGATGGATATGGTACATACTGAACTAGATCTTTTCAAAACACTAAAAATCTGCTTTTCTATTTTGTGTAAATTTGCCTTGCTTCAAAATGTTCAACCCTCAATATCCTTCATTTATTTTTTAAAGATCCAGACTACTACTACTGGGGAAACATGTACTATGATGACTATTATGACTTGGATGACTGGAATTACTACTACTGGAACTTCTACTACTACTACCTAGATTGGGACTATGATGGAGATTATGACTACTACTTCACGTAAGTTCTCAGACCTTAGAATAGATCCAGTTGCACTCATTACTTTGAACACATGTTAATATTTTTCAAAGAGTGGATTCATATTTGTAGTTCATGGTACTGGTATGAATTAGATGATGATTGGGAGACACCATACTATTACTGGAACTATTATATCTGGTACAATGATGATGGATATGGTAAGTATTTGGTTCTTAGAATAATGTACAGTTTGGTAAAGATGTTATTTTATGGATTTCTAGAGCATAAAACTATGTGGTTTTGTGGATTTCTAGACCATAAAATTATTCTTTTCAGATTATGATTGGTATGATTACTACTGGTATGACGACTACTACTGGTATGATGACTACTACTGGTATGACTACTACTGGGATGATTACTACTGGGATGACTACTACTGGGATGACTACTACTGGTATGATTGGTATGATTACTCTGACTATTACTGGTACGATTGGTATGACTATGGCTACTACGATTATAACTACTACGACTACTATGATTATAACTACTACGACTACTATGATTACTACAGCTGGTATTACTGGTGGTAAACTGGCACACGTGAGGTAGGTAGGATTTCGTGTATTAAACCTTTACAAAAGGAGTAACAACATTTTGATGATTAATTACAAAGAGCATCAGATTTTTACATTTTGAAATATGGCATGGTTGTGAAACTTGTGTGCATTAAAAGTTATGGTTGTTTTTCAGATCTTTAAAGGAGGAGGAGTTTAGACAATTTAGCAGAGTCAACCGTACCATTAACTAAATGTATCGGATTCATAACATAACACAATTTTTAAACATCTTCAGTTGAACTCCTAACCTCAATGTTTAGTTAAATGGACACTGCAATAAAAAATGAGCAAACTGATTTTCCTGTTTTGTCATCTAGCATTAAACTCTTAGATTGGCAGCGATTTTCCATGTTTCTGAAAGAGATGTCGCGATGTTTCGTTTTCAAAAACTTGCGAGGCAGATTTTGATCTGAATGATACTAGATAATTATATGATATCACTTCTCACAATACAGTCAAATTGCTATTAATATTTGTCACATTATGCAAAGTAATAATGTATCGACAAAAGAGTAAAAATCTACAGGTGGTCTTCTTCTGCCATGTTAAATATGATAAGTCTGGTGCGACTAAGAAGAACGGAAATGTTTCAAATTTCAAAGACATTTATTATTACATTGAAAGAAGTACAGACTACAATGACAACATAGCTAAGATTTTACTAAATATCAGAATTGTTTCACCAGTACATAAGTTTAATGGAAATAAAATGTTTAAATATTAATTGAGCGAACTTCGGTTAAAATTATTTATAGTCCAGCTGAAAGAATCAATTGGAATAGTAAAGTCTGAAGTTGACCTGGACTTCAAAAAAATTAGTATTAGTCCAAATTAGATCACTGGAAAAACTCAAATGTGGAGAGCTTCTGTAACTTATCAAATAATTGAAATGATTTGTTATTGCTTTGATTGCTCACAACGCCAACGATTGATGAGTACACCTATTGCAATTGTTTAATTGTATTTATTTTGTTGTTCTCTCATCCACCTGCGTATTGCCTGCAAAAACAAATGGAGGTAGAATATTTAATTTGTTACAGAGACGTATCCAAAAATTGGAAACGGTTAAAAATATTCATGGCATTCTGTGCATTGTGAATTTGTTCTGACATGCAGCAGTAAATTAACGGAAAGACTGCCACCTCAAGATGGTGGCGCCTCCTCAATAAAAAACAGTGTGTTCTTGCTATAACTTTTTGGACTGTGCATTTCCAAAATAGTTTCATTCACAGATAATATTTAATAATTCTGGGGTTTTTCTTAATTGCACAAAATCGAGACCTCCTGATTGAAAACAGAATCATATGTGGTTGTGGATATATACTAACCTTGATACCATGATAAACGTTGGCACAGTATTTCTCAATGAAGTCATCCGGCAGTTCACCAGAGGACCCCAGTTGTCTGCTGACCTTAAGAGCCTCGCTTCCATCAAAACACACAAAGCAGAGCCTCGTTGTGAGCTCTTCTACAGGACGCAAATGGGCAGGACCTCCGGCAAGTAACTGTAAAATATCACGAACTTTTGTTAACCTCAATACAGAAATCTGAAATCATTACGAGGTTGAACGTATGAAAAACGTGTGTAATTGGACGAAATTGTATTTTTTTTTACTTCTTTACGACAGTCACATTTATTTCGGACTAAACATCAACTATTTGGAAGGCCACAGATATTTTGGAAAGAAGCATTGTGATACTTTAGCGGCGGGTCCAGGATTCACTAGACGAGGGGCACTCACCCCAATTATTTTGGCCAATTGGATGAAAATGAAGAAACTTGCACTCTGAGGGGAGGCACGTCCCTGTCCTCGCACCTTGGAGCCGCCACTACACTTAAAAAGCTATTCAATCTGGTTGGGGCTTAAATTTTAGAGTTTTGATGCAATCAACTTTTAAAGTGATGCTTTAATGAATTTTCAATTAAGTTCCTGGGTAATTGAATGTTCAGTTAAATTGCTGAAATCCATTGCTGATTTTGCAAGCATGATCGTAGTGCCTGATTTTACCGCCACACTGGCCTCCTTGAATAGTGCCTCACACATCTCTTCGCCGGTTGTGATTCCGCGTCTCTTCAGCGCCGGACGCAGCACCTCGAAGTTCGGGAAGATGTAGTAACCAGAGTACGGAGGGGATACCAGGACGCCCTCTTC
>JBCAUG010735119.1:0-11774 GCA_038406175.1 Haplosyllis leylae | reverse complement strand
GCAAGTGAGACATCCACCCTGGCTTTGAAACCCAGGGCAGACGTCACCAGAAGTCCAAAACAGGGGTATCAGTGGCCGCACGAAAGGGACTTATGTCCCCCAAAATTTTTTTTTAAAAAAAGCCTTGACATTCCTGGAAGAATATGTGAAGGTTGTGGTTTGCAATTATTTGGCACTGGACAGATTATTAAGCAAGGCTTTTGTAAATTGTGCAAATAATTATCTACTCTCTGTAGTCTCTTTGTGAGTCAGGCAACAAACAAATAATCCTATAACAAGGTTGCAAAATACCCTGTATCTACCATGTTGATAAGTTGTCCTTTCTACTTACTATCTTAATTATCCTCTTTAAGCATTAATTTATAAGCTCCCCTTTTAAAATAGTTAAAATAGTTTCCTACCTAAGTTACACAAGTTACCTTTAAGATAGTCTAATTGTGAATGAAGGAATAAGGGTTATTTATACCCTTTCTGGGCATAGTGATGCCATTAATACAATGTCATAGTAGTGTAATGACAATGCTCTCCAACACAAAAATAAAGTCCTCCTTTTTTGATGACTGCATGTCTGAAATGTTCTTTGAATGGTATTGCTTCAGATAACTTTTGTTATGTTATGCCATATTGTTGTGACCAAGCAGCTAACCACATAACACTGGGATTAGTTCCCCATGTTGAAGTGATGGGAGGTAGCTGTATGTGTCTGGACATGCCCATACTGAATATTCAATCATGGCTCATTCTTCTGCTTCTGCCATCAGCCCACCAGGGCTTGCTTGACTTCTCATTGTGTTAAGTTTGTGTTATACCATGCAGAGTGGTGGCATCATGGCTCTTCCTGTGTTCATCACTAGATTGGATTTGTCATCATTTAGAGTTCTTTGAGACAGATAACTTCTCACACACTGTGTGTGTATTTGGTGATATATATCATTACACTCTATTAGTTTAGTTACAATGCTAGATATATGTATTTCAAGTTAATGAGGCTGGGCATGCATCTGCCAGTGGGGCTGTACCTCTACTGGGCACTCCAGTCACTGGTGTGGGCTGCTCCATGAGTATAAGGTGCACTCTTATCACAGGTCTATGAGTGGGCTGCTACCTCAGGGCATGATATCAACTATGACAAGACAGAGCTCCTTGCTCTTGTCCGAGTTACTGACAGCATATCAGATGCTTCCTTGACATCAGTTTCCAATATGACTACCCTGAGCAGCTGTCTCCATATCCTTTTTGTACTACAGCCTACTCCATACCCAGCCTCTGCTTGACCATCCAATGGGATCAAAGAGGGACAGGTGTCAAGTGACCAATGACCACAGAGGTGACAGGGGTGTGTTGGTCACATAAGACATAATTTAAAGCACACCCTATTAGGGTAGTTCTTGACAGAAGACCAAAAGAGGGTTTGAGGACTGGGAAGTATGACAACTATAATATCTTGTTGGTGTCCAAACTTCCCGTAGTACAATTGTCTTTGACAATTAAGCCAGGTTTAACTGTCTGGGTGCTTTGGAATTCCCTTCTTTAATATGAGCTGTGGTATGTCAGGTATAAACTGAAAAATTGCACCATGAAACAAAACAGCAAAAGAGAGATGACGTTCACTTAACATAACCGCGTGTGCATCCAAAAATTAACAAAATACAAAACAGCACAAACCCACACAGCACAAGATTAACTGCTTTGAATAGTTCTGACATGGTGCACTGAAAACCCTGTTATGAAAAGATCAATTGGCAAAACAAATCTCTTTGGAAGACACGAACATTTGTAGTCATAGCTCCATATGTGTTACCCAGCATCCAGTGATGTCACTGTGCTATTATGTGCGATAACTATGCAATGTATTTTCCACTTTCCGAGAATGTAGCATTACATCAATGCCAAGCGTCGGATCATCTTCAGCTTTCTGTTTCTTAGAACGTTATGAAAACTAATATGAATATATTTACTTAATTGAAATATTCACAATCACAAATACAATACCGCCGCGTACGTAATACGGCGGGAGGTGTGTGTCTGTTCATTGGAGGGGGGGGTACCGAAGCCTCTGGTCCCATGTCCTTTCCAAGGGGGTACCCCTAGTCCTGTCACTGGTCCTTACAAGGTCCTGCTAGAGGAGGACAGGGTGACCCCCCCCCAGCTAGGACCAGGACAGGGGCATCCCCCTTAGATAGGACCAGAACGGGGTATCCCCTCCCCCAAACAGGACCAGGACAGGGGTATGCCCTCCCCCTACCCAGACAGTATATACCATGTACAGGATATGTCGCGGTGGGTACGCCTCTTGCGGTCACGCAGGAGGACTTTCTTGTTTATATTTATTTCAATCACCAAAGTCAATTGCATTGTGAAACCTCAAAAGAAACATGATGACAGAATAGTAAAAGATGTCATTTCCATAATATGGTAATAATGGTAATACTAATATCTTAACTCGTACCAAAAGAATTCATATTTCCTTCAAAACACCATTTCCTCTACACTAACATTTGTATTATCCTGCTTAACTTCTTCAGGGGTTGTAAATAACACCACTTAAGTACGCTTTGATTGAAACAAAACAATAAATTTTCAGACGTGAATGAATAAGAGTATTTTTTTTCAGTAAACAGAGTGGCGCCTACAAAATCAAACCTTTCCTACTTTCTAATATCAATATCAAACACTCAAAACATTCCAATTCTATCAAAGGACCTCAATTTCCAACCTTTAATTACAAACACACAAAACATTCGTAAAAATCAAAATGTTCCAGGTAGCTGAACCAAGGAAGCAAGAGCACTCCAGTGAAAAGACTGAAGGGGCTTGTGGAAGTAAATTCAATGTGAACAAAGGAAATACGGGAAATAATTAATCGCCGCTTATCTGATTTCAAGCCAGTTACAACATCGACGAAGAAGAGAAACGCTCTTGATCACCGTTCTGGTTTATCGCAAAACAATAACTTCTGGAATCTACCTCCAGGCTGCATTGTCTCACCACTGATATACAACAATATACAAAAGTAAACAATGGCAGTTTGCATATTACCAAGTATCAGAAATCGAAGGGATTATGTCAAAGAGCGGAGATGAGAGTTTCATTGTCAAATCCACCATCAACTTCTATCCGATGGGCTTGATTCCTGAGGAGTTGTAAATTATAGATTACTTACTGCAGCGATTAACATCTCCTTGTCACAAATCTCTAAACTGTTGAAATGTTTCACAAAAACAGAATTTATTATTCAAAAATGTCGTCACAGGAGATGAATATTGATTTCCGATTTATTTAGAAAAGATGTACATATCGCCGATATTTTTATTTCACTAGGTTTTCCGTAAATGATTGAGGAAACATTGAATATAGCCAAAGTTGTGTTTGACATTAACATCGCTTTGTTTCAGACCACTTTTTAGTACATATCACAACTACAAAATTAACATAAAAAATTACTGTAGCTTTATATCACATATAAAATATTCAGGCATTTAGTTTATTTCAGTTCAATTAGAAAATTATTCAACTTTCAAAACCTACAACTTTACTAAAGTAAACTTCATTACAAAATTGCCAGTGAAAGGGTTCATTGTGTGTATTAGTAATAATAGTGTAAAAAACTAGTTATAGTTGTGTAGTCTTTGTTGATTTATCAATGTGGAAAGAAAAGACAAAAAATAGTTCGAACTCCATTTCAAGCCACCTTTTCTGCTTTAACTTTTGTAACAAGTGTTTCAAAGTAACGGTATAATTTTGCGACCGCACTCCGTCCCCAAGAACTGACTTCGTATGTTGAGAACTGACGTGACGTGGTCCTGATCTTTAACTTCCTGGGGAAGGTTCTACTCAAGCTCTGGGAACCGAGATCAAAATGTCAGCTGCTCAGATAGTCCACTGGGCTCTAGTCGCTTCGGAATCAACTCTCAGCTCCCTTAGTTTTCTCCATAAAGGCAGCTTGCTTTCATACATTCGTCTCCTCCCTCCCGCTGAGTAGGTCTGTGCCATTGATTACCAGACCTCACCCTTGCAACCACAAAGTCTCTCAGTCGATTGTAATTAATTTGTTCTTGCCTTGGTCGAAATTCTCATTAGTTTTGACATGAAGATCCTCGTAAGCTCAAAGGAGCTGCTTTTACAGGCTTGTGGCTCTCTGATGCAAGATAAAAAAGTTGGCAGACTTTGGGCTAGTCGCTCAGGTGGTCAGATTCACGGGGACAATTGTCACGAAGCAGTAACTTCTTTGTTGATAATTACATTCCAGTATGTCAAATTCACATCATAAAAAAGACAATCTTTATTATTTTATACCCATTGTTTCGCTGATTGAAAATTGTCTAAGGTCACATTTCCCGAGATTTTAAAAGATTACTCACAAAAATACGTTCTTTTGTACAACCTCTATTCTTTAGTGCATTCTCCCATGGTAGCAAATTGCTCGAGCTCAAAGTAAAATATAGGTACCACTTGGAAGGAATTTACGTGTGCCACAGCTTGGTATTGTGTTCCAGCAAAAACTTCCCAAGATGTTTACAAATAAGGAATCAGCTTCTTTTTTATTTGGGAGTAGTAAAATATAAGTTGATTTCCAAACTGACAATTGGCATTTAAAATAAACTTTCACATTTTTAAATGTGCAAATGAATCTGAATTGTTTTATCGCCGAATTCATTCTCAATTATAAACTATTTTAATTACGTCTTTCTGTAACCTTGCGGCATTTTTATGGACAAACAATTAGAAGATTATATTTTCTAACTTTCAGCTGTCCTGTTCACTCAATTATCTTCAAATCAACTTGTGTGCAATGTTTTACACTGTTGATGAACTTTGTTCTAATTAGCAAATCCTTTGGGAGGACAAGTAAAAAGATGACAGTGGGGTCACCTTGATTTGCTGCAGGCCCCTCTGTCCACACATGATCGTCCCCAGACCCCTGGAGGCAAAAGATCAGAATCAGTGGATATAAAAGACTACAAAGACCACCCATACATATGGATCATTAGAACTTCAGTACAGCTTCTCCGCCAATCAGATCCCAGGATTGTGCCATTGCCTTTATATGACATCTGCGAAGATTCCCAACTCTTCCCATCCCTTTAAATGTTATCCTAACTCTGTAAATACGTCAAATAGGCCCGGGATCGGGTCGAAGGAAAACACGCAGCTTGGCTTCCTGGCACGTTTGAAGGGGTATTTGTCTGCTAACTGCCGAAATCTGATCGAGGAGTCAAAGCCGAGAATATCTGTCGCTTTTCAAGGTGCGTGAGCGGGCATAGGCCGTGAAGCTGCCGAGCGCCAGATCATCTTCAACTTTCTGTTTGTACAATTAAAAGTTCTTTGTTGGACCCGAGTTCAAGACACACACGTTTGTCATTCGTTGTGAAGGCATTAAGAAGATTGTGCCCGTACAGCAGAAAGGGATTGCAACTGCATTTAAAAGAAGGTAAACTCAATTTTTTAGTGGTGCACTATCTTCGATTATATTTTTTTGTATTAGAACCCTAACTTTACATGGGAATAAGATTAAAAACATTTGTTTATTTATTTGCGCTATCAAAAAGGCTACGGCAATCCTGGTGTGCGCGAGGATATTGTCAAAATATAAGTAAAATGGGGGAAAGGGCACGATACTATTAAATAGTCATGCTTGTTGAATTTCTTTTGACATTTTTAATCTTTATTCTTTTGACATTTTTAATCTTTATGAATTCTAATGTTTTTCTGTAATACACGGTTTTTTATCTGTCCACGGCAGAGTATTAAAATTGTAATTTTCATGTCACCAGATTACATTTATGTCAGTAGATATTGAACTATGTAAGCTATGTTACTGTGTATTTTTGGCACCATAATCAAAATTTGACCGACATTAAATTTACAAGCCTTCTTGTCTAATTTATTCGATGTACCTTCATTAAAAGATGATTTATCGAATTGCGAATTATCCGTTCGTTTCAACGATAATCGACTGTTTAAAAAAAATATTTATGGTTCTCTCTCGTTACCAAACTTAATCACGAGAAGTATTATTTTGATAGCAGCCTAGCAGTTTCCCCACCTGCAATTAAAACTAATGAATGATCTGAATTTTACAGAATTTGAAGTGATTTAAGAACTTCACCAATATACCACTTTCTATTCAAATTTGATTTCATAACATTGACCATTCGGATCTTGTCGAAAGGTATCAAATATACGTGTGCAATATTTCCATAACAAACATCTCCAGCGATTCTTTCTTTTTGGAGTAAAGAAATGTAAAAAGAGATCTTACAGTTGTAATATTTGGATAATACAATATGTAACAGGAATTGACTGGCAGAGTAATGATTTCACAGGAAGTTACAAAAGAAGAATTCGATTGACTTGATAGAAGTTGACACTTTGATGCTTCAGATCTATGCACAATAAATGTTGGCTTTATAATACAATCCATAAAGCTCATACACAACTGATACGGTGTCGTTAAATAGGAAATGTTTCGATAATAGACTTGTTCTCCACAATATTTACCCCTGTCACACAGCTCTTTGTAGCAGGGCAAACTGACTTTCCGTGTAGTGCTGTTTGGTCGGTAAACCAAGATGTCGATGCCACCGCTACTAGACTTTCTTTTTATTGTGAATAATTGATGAGGCTTAACTAAGTTAAGAGGGGAGCATCAATGAAAGCGTATTGAAGGCTTTTATATTTCTGTAGTAATCTGCAAAACATGTGCCGTGTGCGCACATCACATATTTGACAAAGCGGCAAGTCAAACGAAAGCGACTGTTGGTTTTATAGATCCGCGCCTAGTTTCTATTCTGTTTTCTCAATAAGGCATGACCAAGCCACAAAAGTTTTCAAAGCTCTTAGTGTCGCCGGAAAATCCATATTTCCTGAGACTTGCAGGCTACATATGATAG
This sequence comes from Haplosyllis leylae, assembly GCA_038406175.1. Lineage (NCBI taxonomy): Eukaryota > Metazoa > Annelida > Polychaeta > Phyllodocida > Syllidae > Haplosyllis > Haplosyllis leylae. The sequence continues at coordinate 4,881 of JBCAUG010735119.1, read as the reverse complement.
ATTAAATAATAATTGCCTGACATCCTTGCTTTTTAAGAAGGTGGCAATATCATGTCATAGGTCCTCAAAGGCAGCCGAGGGAAGGCCATTTGCTTGCACGGTATTCCAGGCTTGTTCAAACCTTCCCTTGATTTTCTGCGTAAGTAAGGACAAAACTAATCGAAATCTAACATTTGTAACTTCTGTCACACAGCAAAATAAAAGCATGAGAAGCCAGGGGTAATGGTGTCTTCAATAAAACAAGGAATTACATCAATTTTTAACACAGAGATCGCGTGAAGTTGCCCTTGCTAGTAAGTCACCAGTTGGTAGGGCTACGCAATTTTCCCAAGCCTACCTCGCCCCTCAAGCCGCCAAAGCTGTCGAACTAAGTAATGGCAAAGGTGCTGTGATTGCTTTTCATGCTAGCTTCTGTCTCTCAACATTTCACTGAATCCATCAATTCATTTTTGGCTTTTAGCTTTCAAAACTCAGCGCAGATGATGTAAATATGTTGAGGAATTAGGAAACAAATTGATCGGTGCCTAAAGGTAGATGCTTTTGCTGGACTTAGGATTAAAAGCTGGCTTTATGCGAGGAAAGTCTGGTGCCTTCATAAGCCACTAATGTATCTTTTGTTTGATAACTACTTTCTTTCAGTTGACAGAAGCTCAGTGATAAAAAACAGCCGACACTATGAAAAATAACCTCTAGTAGACGGAAAACAAACGTACAAATGTCCTTTCACCTTTTCGTTTTATTTTATCCATTTTTCAAAGGGCAAAAAAGTTTCCTTATAATCTTATATAATCTGATTCAGCAAACCCAGGAAGTTGATCTGATCCTTTATCTATTTTTCTTGTATTTTTTTCCTTTTCAATGCGTCTGTTACAAATCCTCTGCATGTAAGCAAAACTATTAATTTTTGAAGTGTAAGCATTTTGCCCTCGTTGAATTCACCTTTTAATTGGGGCGGGAAATAAGAGACACTTATCGGATATCAGTAATAAAAATATTATGTTATCAATTGATGGAGACCACAAAAAGGGTAGGACACAAAACACGCACTTTCAGCTCCCGCACGCGTGTCGGATGCTGTGCGAGTCATTGATGCGTAATGCACGAACAAGGCGCGCACGTGCATCGTGGGAACTTTGAGACTATTTAACGGGTGATTATGGGGCTGATGATTTGCATCAAGCAATTATTGGTTACAAACGTTTCAAAAGTTATGTCTCTCTCTCTACAGACTGTAATTGTTTTGTAACCGTTATGGCACGTTCACACTGCACGGAACCGGGACCGGGACAGGGACCAGGAAAAATGGCTCTCTATATTTTATGCAGAAATGTTCACACTGCCCCAGGACCTGGAATGGGACCAGACCCATTGTTTCCTATTGTGCAAGTCCCATTCCCTGTCCCATTCCCAGTCCCGGTTCCGTGCAGTGTGAACGTGCCATTATATTCCCGTGAACTAACTTCCATGAATTTCTGGGAGTTTGGGGGGGGGGGTGGTATTCAAAAATAGCGTTGAACGGCACAAAATCGTTTTCAGTACTTTATACTTTATCCATTTTCTTCAAATTTTCTTAAAAAGGTGAATCTGCACAACAGAATACAACTGTACAGGCAGCCTGCGATTTTGCAAAAATTTGATGGAAAAACTTTTTTTTTGAATTTTAAAAATGTGGGGTTTTTTTTATAAATCTAAATATCGACATTCTAGCTTAATTACTTCGTAGTAATAATACATTTGAGGGCTTTAAAACGTATCTTATTATTTCTCAAGATAATAATTGTAGTTTCAGTAAAATGAGAATCTGAGTAAACTGTGCCACACTATGGTTTACCGCCTCTCCTTAAATGTATCATCGATTAAGTACAATTTAACAGTGCAAATATAATTGACAAAAATAATTAGGAGCTTTCAGAATTGAAGTTTAACACCTTGCTGTACACACAATAGTCAATCTGGATTAAATTACCAGTTCCTCACAGTACCCTTTAGTCTTCAATTAAGTTTAAATAAATGTATTAATGATAATCCATCGGGAATGAATTAGCTGTCGTAATGCGCGCACTTAGATTACACGAAGAGGCACTTTGGTAGAATTGAACGTCAATAGTTGTCTCCTGGCGCTTCCCCAAAGGCATGCGTACTCTACACTAGCTACATAACTATCTAACCCTATAGGTGAAAGGACAACTGTAATTAAATGCATACTCTAAAAGAACACAACGAAAAGATAAAAGAGTACAAATCGTACTTTTGTACAAACCTAGTCACCTCTAAGTTGCCTGCGGTCGAAGCTGAACCAGAGGACCCCAACAAAGCAGAAAACAGAATTATTGAAGTCACTCTTGGCAAACTCACTCTGTATCTGAAACAATTATTGAATCAGTCCAACCTAATGTTAAGTTGGAGGTAGTTTTTGCGTGTGGATCAAAGAAGTAGTTTCCTTCTTTTGTATGTAAGGTTAAAAGTATTTAGCGACTTAACGACGGGGTACACATTGATTCCTTATGCGGAAAACTTTCCTCACCACTGTATATTGCTTTTCAATTGGAACACAGTCCCTCCGGTAAGATATTCAAGTTTTCCATTTGAAACAAAGAAACTTCAATATTTGCCTCCACTGTACATGAACGAAGGAAACAAGAAAACACAATGAAACAACTGTAGACTACTTCTCAGATGCACAAAGGCATAATAATTACTACATATGAAACTGACGAAGTATGGCAGAATCAACGAACAACACAGATTCAACTGATGAAAATCTCAGTATTTTCGCCACTTCTGCCCAAATTTTGTCAACATAAAATTCAACTTTAAAACAATTGCGGAGAAAAATAAATTCAAACCAACATGAATTCTAATGTACTGTATTTTCAATGGGATTTCCGTTTCATTTTCGGACTCTCCGACATGTGAAATTAAAGGGTTTGCTTCCACCTAACTTGAAAGCGAAGGCGCAATCCAAAAAATCCCCGCAATAAGATGTTTCCCCCAGCCATCAAAAAAAAAAAAAAAAGATTTCTAACTGAACCCGTAAAAAAGTACATATGTAAGACGTTGCACACACGTTACGACAGACATTTTCGTTACAGGTGTATACTAACTAAACTTGACAAAAATGAATGAAAATCAATCCAGTATCATGGAAGTTGACCAAGCAGATAGCCAGTCCACCACAATTGCCACAACTAAACCTCATTTTGATGAAAATATTCAACACAACAATAACCTCACCATGACCAGTGATCATGAAGCATCCGCAAGAACTCAGGACGGGGCCAACACAAAACCAAACGATTCTGATGCGACTTTTCCAGTGCTGAAGTCGGAGCCGCAAAGACTGATAAGGAAGACCACGGTACTTTTCAAGCCGTACCTGGATGTGGGATCGCAGAGTGAGGAATCACCCGCGATGTGTACCGCTGTAGAGGGGCGAAGAACCACTGGTATCACCGCAACATCATCCTTGGGAGCTCCACCAATCTCTACGTTTAACACTTATGATGTAAGTGCATCTGCTTAATGGTACAATAGTTAAAAACCACATCGTTAGAAATGCACACAATGCAAAGCTTTACGGTATGAAACATTGGAATGAAATTACTTTATTTTTATGTAGGAAGAATCTGACAGTGACAGTTCAGATGAGGATGGTATGGACAGCAGCAACGACAGTCATATGTCGCCAGCATCGTTGTCAACCTCGGCTTCGGTAATAGACGTCACAGGGGAAAGACATCCTATGGATCAGCTCCTAGATCCTCTTACACACATCCCGCTTTTGGATAAAAATGAAAGGAGAAGTAAGCATTACTCGTATTGTGCTAGTTGCAGCCTAAAAACTGCCGATGATGTACATTCAAATTTATTGAATCCCTTTGGTTGTACCTTTGACAACAAAAGGTGTGACCACTTGAGAGCTTCTAATAAAATCAATGTTCACTCATCCATGACAAAACATTGAATTTCGAATTGACCGTCGAGTCAGGTGGCCCTGAGAATTATGCTCTCTTCGTTATCAATACATTTTCAATAATAAAACCATCTCTTTGAGGTCTGAGAAGAGGTCGATAGACATTCAAAAGGAAGCGGTGACTGTCAATTCTCAGACATGAAAACTAGCATGGTGACAGACATTGAACAAGAAGATTTAGAACAAACAAAATACTATTTGCCCAAAAGAAAGATTGCCCCGATAGTACTTTGTACAGTGTTATTGATAATTAGTTATAAAAGAGTTTAAAAGTGGAAACTCATGACATTTCTAACGTTTGTCACGTGCACTGACAAAGACCTCAAATTGATTGTTAATTTATGCCTTGTGGGATGTCAAATTCATCTGATATTGAGTTTTCAGCAAAAGACTCTTTGATCTTGGCAGTTGACACACGCAGTTTTGGGATCAATGAAGAACATTTTGCAACAATGCAAGACAATATTAAACAATAACAAGTCAATTACAATATGTACCTTCGAGGGATCTGATCGTGCATATGTTAATGCGTGTTTCCATAAGTGACTTGAGCCAGCAATCGTTAAAAAATATGGGATTTCGTTTGCTGTCTGCGCAAGAGGCATCGATGAATATAGATAATGTGTCCAATCAGGTTGTAAAACAAATTTGATAAGCTTGGAAGGATCTACAGGTTGCAAAATCGAGTTTCTGGATTTTTTTACCTCTTTAATGACAGTTAATAGAGAATATAGGGCCACTATGGCGGCGTAATTACGTAATCCCCCCATTCAGGGGATTATGTAATTACGCCTCCATAGATGGCCCTTTGAACTTTTGGTGACCTTTGGTTGAAAAATTACATAAATATTTGAACTTTTGGTGACCTTTGGCTGATAATTTATTCCGCCATAGTGGCCCAAGAGTTT
>JBCAUG010735097.1:0-11775 GCA_038406175.1 Haplosyllis leylae | reverse complement strand
TTCCCCCCCCCCAGGACTTGCTACGCCGCGGTCGGTATGCCTCTTGCGTTCACGCAGGAGGACTTTCTTGTGAAATAGTAAAAATGTCATAAATTTTGGGATTTTATTTGAATTTGACTTCATTTTATTGAGGCAATCGACCTTTTCATTCAAGAAATTATTACCTAATTTACTGGAATAAAAAGAAACCAATGTACAGTTTGAAGTATCTTGCAATCATCTGTAACTGTGATATTATAATGCTAGCATCCTGGGCTCTAAATATTCCTCTCTTCCTCTCAAATTCGTCTGTACAGATTTAAATTGGGCAAATTCCATTGCCGAATTAAACAAATTTTAAAAGACTCAATTTGCCATTCTGGTAATTGTGGCATGCCAATATCACAGATAAATACGGTTTCAATAAATAAGAAATAAAAAGATTTACATTTACAAATATGGACGGATTTATGTGACTACAGCTAATACTGACATATTTGGAATTTTAATGGTCAATAACCGCACCTTTTGCGTCTTATGGTGATGTGATTTCTGGGGTACTTACTGGTGGCTCATTGGAGAATTAAATTCATATGCAACTAATAAAACGATTTTCGCTAACTCGCCCAATCAACTTATTCCTCGGATTTCAGTGCAGGTTCATGAAACGTTTCCATATACATCAGCCCTAATGTGTTTACTGAAATCTAGTAAATTCTGCTTCTTGAAAAAGATTGTGTAACGCGAATCCACAAGTTTTTCGTTTGACACTGTTGACCTTCATAACCTATTACTGTTTCGAGTCGTTGTTTAGTGGTCAGACCAAGCCATTACTACTTTACTGAAGGCGACGAATACTCCGCGGTTGTGTTTGCTAAAAAATTTGTAATAAATTCGATTTAGCACAATATGTTTAGAGAGGCATTTGTATAATATATGTTGTCTGGAGTAGTTACTAAACTCACCATGTAAAGTATCTCGTTCCATCAAAAACACCGTCGTGCTTTCCAACTGCAAAGAGAAATATGAACCAATAAAGGAAACTGATCACTGATAAGCATACACAGGTATGAAAAAATCCAGAGAGACCGGTAAAGTTATTCTATTCTGCAGAAATAAACGCAAAATACCAAAACTTACTCTCGTTTTCCAGTTCAAGACCCAGGTACATGTCGTTCTTTCCTGGCAGGTGACCCGAAAATTTCACGATACCCTTGCTGATTTTTCCACCGTGACGCGAAAACTTGACCACATCTCCAGTCTGTATCTCTGTGCAGGAACGTGGAACAAAAGGCCGTTTGGACCCAATAGAAAAACTCCTGTCTTTCCTGAGAGAAAACAGACATAATTGAAGAGAAAATCAATCACAGATTCTCTACCATAAAATCTACATGGAATTCTGTAGATATTAAATAACTAACGTCTTGGATATTTTCATGTGGAAGGATCCAATAAAGAAAATATTCAAAATTGCAACAACTTACGCATGAGGACCAAGAGCTGTTTTGTTATATTGTGTTCGTTGTGAGGTTGGACTGAAGGACCTCATCCCATGGTGCACCGCGCCTGGACCGGTGGAATTATGCAAAACGGATGGCGATGGTACTGGTGTAGGAGACAATGATTTTCTAGAACCATGTGGCGGTGTAGTATATTCGTCTCTATTCACCAGCGTATCTGCAAAAGATACCGAATGTAATGAGTGCAACTAAACTTCCATATTTAAAATTCAATTTCACACAAACAGTTCACAAATCTTCACCAATTCCTCCAACTTAATTATTAAGCTCTACTCTTAAAGGAAATGGGGCAATTAGCTAAAACTCGGAATTCATGCATTTTATTGAGAGTATCAGAAACTAAAACATTGATGATTCGTTTCCCATAACCATTTGTGTCTACATGTTCTCTTGGTAGTTTTGATTTAGGTGGTTGGGGAACAAAGATATACCTGTGGAAAGACCCAGCTCCGCCAGATCTAAGCCTGAGGCAGTCATGCGAATTTGCTCTTCAGCCTCATTAAGTATAGAGTCCGTGGAACCACTGCCATGAGAGTCAAGCGACCCAGATCTTTTTCGATGGGACATATGTTTTGGTGCTTCAGTATTTATTGTAGGTTTTATACCAGCCAGGTTGAGATTTTGCATCAGATCCCTTCGCACAGACTCGTCTACTTCCAGCAAAGCTATAGAATTAACCAAAGCCTGATCGTGTTCATCTACGTCATCCGTTAGTAATGAGTGTTTAATACTTCTTGTCTTCTCAGGGGATTTCACAGTTGTTGATAAGCCAGATGATGCTGAATATACATGTTGTTTCGTGGAAGTCACCGATGCAGATTTGCTGCGTTCTCTGGAAGAACTTTGTGGATTGTTTTCTATGCTAGTAGCACCTTGATTTGGACGTCCTCTCGTGGCTCGCGGTAACGCAAGGTGATCATCCAGGATATCCTCCACGAGTGAACATTGACTCGTCCTTGAACAGTCCGAAGAGTTGAGGTCAGACACAGCTGACGAGTCAAGCGCTGCAATGAAATGACAAAAGCCAATGTGGAAAAGCATCTACTGTAATCCCAAAAATTTGAATTTTTATTTCCATTGTGCGTCTACGAAGCTGTGGTATAGTGTAAATACAACCTGTGGGATTAAGGTAGGATACTTTAACTTACTGCTAAATGATTCGCATTCACTACTGGAAATAATTTAATCAGGTGAGGCCATGAGCTGCACTGCAGTGAATAATCTTTCTCTTTTGATTGAAACTTAAAAGATTAAATATCGAACAGACGTCAGACTTCTTCGTTTGGTAACACCGAGAATCTAGTTTATTTTTCCCATTGTCACAAATTCAGGAGATCATATCTGCATCTACCTGGATTGGTTACAGTTCCGTTCAGCGATGGTTCTATTACTGCTGGTTTGATCAATTCCCTGTTTCTCTCTGTTGTGGGAAAGAAGGAATCGTTCGTGTAGTGTTTTCTTGCTGAAAGCATGAATATAGATCCGTCATTGAAGTAATCTAATTATTTTATTGAGGTATATATGTTGTCGTACATTTGGAATAGAATAAGAGTGAAGTGTTTCATGATAGTAGATACAGAATTGATATTGTAAGTCATCAGATGTATGATATGATAGTATTTTTGGTCTAATAAAATCAATTGTACTTTCATTAAACTTTCAGAAACAATTAATCAAAACATAAGCACTAATTAAGATCTACGCAGCATATTTAAAATGATCAAAAACATCATTAGGTTCTTACATTCTAAGCCATGCAAAGTTGAAGCAACGTTACTAGATGACTGTAAAGAACTATAGGTGGACGGCTGATAACGACTGGAATCAGTTTTAGTCTCCGACACAACATCGGTATTGGCAGAGGAACAACCAGTCGAGGAAGGGCATAATAAAAATTCATCCTCATCAAAGGTAACACTTGATACTGACAGGCCTTCTGCTCACCATACAACATGTAAAGTTACAAAAATATAATATCTTAATTTCATTTCAAGTGTTTACAATGTGTAGGCGAATTTAACACTGCACATTGTTATTGTGAATTATTTGTCAACAATACAAAAAGCAGAAATTTACAATGGAAGTAGCACATGTGAAATATATCAACAATTTGTCATTGGTTTCTGAAATAAACTTTTGTCAAATCTGTTCAAAAAATTGAGGCGCTGCTTTAGAAAGTTTCTTTTCAAACTATTTAATAACTCCTTTGAGCGTTCCAACCTAATTTTCATATTGAAGTTACTAAATCATTTATATACTCTCAACAAACATAAGTACCCTTGCCTAATTGTGCAAATTAGGTTGGGTGTAATTGAGCAACAGCTAGACTACACCATTAATTGATCACAAAAAGAAAACTAGAGAACCAGCATTGTGTAGTAGCCTATGTGATTCTATGATTTAGCTCGCTAGATACATAGCTAGACAACTAAATAGAGATGGATGGCTAGCTAGATAGGTAGCTAGTTGATAGCTACCTAACTAGATGGATACCTAGACAGATAGCTCAATAGCTAAATATATATAACTAGATGGACAGATAGCTAGCTACACGGGGGAGGGATCCAACAATTTAAGTTGCTCAGAATTGCCCGAAACACATTTTGGCTTTGGAATTTTTGAAAATTGATGTCATTTTTAAAGTTGGAAATTTTTTTGTCACTGTCCACACACAGACAGACAACCAACCAACCGGATGGACAGACAGATCGACACCATAATGAGAAGATAAGTCGCTCCGCTTGTGAGGCGCTGCGGCTAAAACAGGCAAATTTGGCTGTCAGTCACTTTCTGGAACCTAAATAATCTTCCTAATGTCTGTTATTTTACCACATGGAGCAAACGACGTTGAAGTATTCCACCAAGTATACCAACATACTGACCTTTGTCGTAAACAGCTAGGGACTGCTTAGCTTGCCTGGGTTCTAATGACTGCGTATTTTCGCTTGCTATGAATTGCGAAAAAAGAGAAAACACAGCATAAAAATAGAGAAAGACAGCAATACTTGTCAGAATAAATAAACAAAATACATTTTGTCACTGATAGACTTGGTTAACTTGAAAACAAACCAATCAATCTGTTGGTGGAGCCCGTTCCCTCAATGTCCCTGATGTATTCTGTTAGTTTGATGTTATCCTGTGTCAGTGTATGGTTGGCATCTCTTAGCTGTCTTAGATCTTCTCTCAGTTGTCGGATTTCTTGCCGTAAGTATGCTGTATCAGATGAACCTGGTGGCCTCATCTTTCTTATGGACGCAATCTGCAATTTTGTCAAACAAATTTACCTAAAATTACCTCAAATTTCCCTGTGAAAAATGACTGTGCAAATGGGACCGATTGTTCTCCAGGGTCATGTCTTTGCATTCAAGAAAAACTGAAGATTACCTCGCTTTTTAACCGTGAGTTTTCTTCTTGAAGATCTTGCAATCCTGATGAACTTGTTTCGCTTCTTCTTAACTGTTTGTTTTCTTCCTGGAGTGATTCAACCTGTATTACAATAACACATTTTCAATGAATGTAAATGAAAAGAAAGATAGTCTTCGAATACTCAAATTTACTGACTTTATTTTTTACCTCAGCTTTGGTGTCCTTGAGAAATTGTTCTAGCTTTTTTATTCTATTTTGAGCTGCTGACAGTTTGTTATCAGCAGATTCGTTGGCTTCGTGTAAATCCTGGTTTTGACTTTCCAATTCACCTGAAATACAACATTATAAATTAACGGACATTCAATTCACTCCATTTGCTATTACATGGTCACTGGTCAAGGTGCTGTAAATATATTGTGGTGCAAAAATATTTCTACTGCATGCATATTTTCGTTACATCTGTATTTCATTCAGAAAATATCAATCTAATATGATACGATACCTGTAATTTGATTATTATGAATTTTGTTAAATTAAACACAAAAAAGAGACGTCTTTATCTGGCCTGAATGAATGCACCCACTTTCAAAGCCGATGGCCACCATTAGGATATGGACAAATATTCAATAGCAGTTTGATCCTTAAACACACATGCGGAGTTGACGGATTAGCATTTGTGGAGGGAAAAGCTGTCAGGTCTGTGTTTGAAATGGCACAGTTAGTTGCCTGTTCAGAAATCAGCTGTCAATTAAATTGGGCTTAAAAGGACATCAAGTTCAGGCCTTAATACAAAGTTCTCCGTCTAAGAAACTGTGTGTGTCACTATGCTTTGGCTGTTTGGCGTGTACTTACTGATTTTCCTTCGGAGCGCATGTTGGTTATTAGGATCGTAGTTGTCTAAACCGTTTTGCGAATCCTGATGACGTTCTTTTTCACTTGATGTCTCGGGAAACTCCGACAGTTGTTTCCTCAGTTTCCATACTTCGGTCGCTAACACTTCTTTTTCTTTGATCAGCTCATCACATTTCTTTTCGTACTGGAAGTTAAATATATTTTGATTTTCACAGGACTTTCACAATCAATTACACTGTGTCCCACTTACAGCGAGTTCGGTTAGAAAGAGCACCCGTTTACAATGAACAGATTTCTTTGCACCAAAATAATTGACAAAGAATTTTTTTAAAATATGTAGTTACAACTTGTTACAAGTGGGACGTTTGAACGGAACATTAATTTCCCGTCAGATACAGCCAGAGCACAATTACGCTTATAGGTTGGCTATGATTTACCACGAGATGCATACGTACACTAATGTTTCTATTTACAGAACTCTGGCTCCTCGGAGGCGATGCTGTGGGTGCAGGGCTTTGTGATCGGACTTTATGTAGCTCAGATTCTAATCCTCTCTGTGATGCCTTCAGATCATCCACTTCCCTGTCTCGATCTCTCAGTAGTCTTTTCAGCGTTGTAACTGTATCCTCCAGGTCTTGCACTTTTAGGATGTCCTAAAATACAATTGCTTAAAATGTTTATTTACTGTGTACAATTATGATGTTTTGCATGCACAAAGTCTTAAAATGAAATTCTTCTGCCAGAAGATATCTCTGTCCATACCCCACCTCAGCCGGGGGTACCCCAGAAAGATTTTTTTTAAAATTCTTTTTTAAAACTTTTTTTTAAAATTTTTTTGGGGGACATGCGTCCCCCGCGATAGGTTTCTTACGTGGCGGGCAGTATGCCTCTTGCGTTCACGCAGGAAGACTTTCTTGTGTTGTTGATGTATTTACCTCTCTGTGTCCATTCTCAACATTTCCGTTTGCAAGAAACAGAGCTCTATTAACTGGGGCTCTTCCTGATGACAATGGAGCCGCCCTTGGTGTAACAAGTGGTTGTCTCATCTGTGGCTGAGAATAAGATTTTGCGTTGTCATCGTTACTACCCCTTTGATAGCTGATGTGCTCCTGTGGCTCCCTCTCTCTGTGGATGTCGTCAGTAGACGAAGGAACACCGGTGGGAAGGCTCTGGTACTCTCTGTCGTAAAATCGGCTTTCTCTGTGAGGGTTTGAATTTCGATCCCTCGTTTCGTTTGATCTGTCTGGACTTCTGTTCCTAAACATTGGGTCCATTTCCCTGTAAGGATTATCTTCTTTTCTTGAATCTCTGTATCTATTATATCTAACAGGAGAAGCAGACCTTCCGCGGGGAGGTAAATCATGTTTGCCTCTTTGCTCATGATATCTATCACTGATGGAGTCAGTACTTTGGTTTCTTGGTCCATAATTCTGGTAGAAACCGTTATTTACTTTTATCCTATCCACGCTTCGACCTCGTCCTCGGTCATCGTTTCTATCCATGTTATTTTGTAGTGGGAAGGCCATTTGGTCAGTATCTCGGTGCCCATTATTCTTATCACTTTCGGAATGGTATTTATCGAATCGTCTGTCGAATGCTTGTTCGTCAGGCAAGCTACTCTGATGGCTGTACCGTTCCTTGTTAAATTTTGACCAATTATTGCTTTCATCTAATTCTGCTCGGCCATTACTAGGTGCAATGTCTGAATCATTTCTCAAAGAAATTTCTCTCCTTTCAATGTCTCCGTTTACGTGTTTGTAGCTTCTCTCGTACTGCCTCAGTTTTTCGCTGTCAGTTTCATGGTAACCAGAATCCGTCCGACCATAGTCACCTTGAAGGGCCGGTAACCTTGACCCATCATTGTATTGGACCTCACCGTTGTTTTTCGGGTGAAATCCTTCTTTGTTTCTACCAGGGTGAGTTTGATTGTTTCTTAAGTCAGATTCAGAATCATCTCCCATTTGCTTGCGGAGTAGACTTTCGAATCCACTGAATGCACTGTTGAAACTGGAGTTTAGTACAGACTCGCTTCCGTTCATAGTCGACACTTCTTCCTCCATGTCGGTCACTGGTCCTCGGTCACTTACCTACAACAAATTACGCAAAACGATAAAATTATCTTCAAAGTATTTTTATATTTAATCAGCCACAAAAAACATGTACATTTAAGGGGCAGACTATTCGGGAGGTTTAGATTTCAGAGCAGTATGCTTACAAATAATCCAGAATCATTCCGGCTCTGAGTGGAACTACTCGCACTTTCTAAGCTTTTCTCCAGATATATACGTTCTGGATCTACACTGCTTCCCTCATCGCCTGGATCGGAATCTTCTTCGGCTGCTTCTGTGAAGGAAACGTTAATTTGTTATTGAACAATAAAAATTATAAAAACACCCCATCAGATTCCTCGCGTGGTGTTTGTAGAAAATTTAAAAGAAAATTCATAACTGCACAACACATAGTTATCAGTTCATATGCGCGCCTCAGATCTGGCTTTTCCTAAAGTAAATGCGAATTGAAGCCTTAACCTGTGAGGCATACGGAATCGGTTATTATTTCCTCTACTCATGTGAGAATTACTTGTACATTGTACTGTGAAATACTTGAGGGTTTTTACACTTATTTCTTACTCTGCTCATGGCACTAAAACTGCAGACTACTTCTTTAAACGTCACCACCAGATGAGACTTCGGTGGTATCCCTTTTACTTTATCTACCACATAATGCATGACCTTATAACATATTACCTACATTTGATATTTTCGGTTGGGTTTATAAAAATTAATTTAATTAAATATTCCACAATGTATTTACGAACTGTGGTACAGACATTGTGTGTGAGATGTGATATGAAACAAACTGAAGTTCTAACGACCAAAAAACCTCTCAACTTCATGTTAAAGGTCTCTCATGTCTTATCGCTAATGAACTGGGATAATTGTTAACTGTGCGCACAATGTGCGGAACACGTTGACACCTGTCTCGGGAAGTCCACATTGTCCTTTGCTGTCGTCAGGTGATGCACGGGGACAGTTATTGAACCCACGGGTATTTAAACTCTGCAAACTGATCCAAAGGACCTTTCATATCTGTTCTAGATCCGTATTGTTTCGTACCTTGTCTCAGAGTTTCTGCTTACCTGTGTGGTCAAACCATTGTCTGAACCCGGCTATTTTGTTTTTATTTTGAGCGGTCACGTGTAGCACGCCAAGACATAAATGCCCGTTTAATATTAGTCGCGTGTCCTGGGAGCGTGCTAATGGGTGTCGCCGGAAGGAAGAGACCTTACAGACAATTACGTTTGACTTCTTCACGAACTTCAATGACTTGGAACTGCCGCCATACTGATATTTCATGCAGATAACAGTCACACAAAGACTTCGCGTTTCAAAGTGAACTGATGGTTTTGAACCATATTTTATTATACCCAATTCATGCGTGGCATGGTCACACACTAATAGATTATATGGTGCCACACTGTGCATTTGATCACAGTCTTCAGTAATTTGTCAAAATTATTGACTGTATGCAATCTACACATGCAAATAGATTTCCTTGACGTTGCAATTATTGCAACTATTGTGAAAGAAATATTATTTTAGAGCTAAAATGCTTACCTGGCAAACAAATGATATGTCGTTTAGATGACAAGAAATCCTACATGGATAATTGTAAAGCAAAACCTACTTCCTGGATGCTAGGTCTTCATTACATTCTATTTTTAACACGAAAGCTTCTGTACATTTGCTTAGATGCCCATAAGAAAAGGTATTATGCGGCATTAACGTTACGAAAGACAGGAACACAATGAATCTGTGCACGCCATAGAGAGCTGTTTGAACCACTGCACATGGGAGAGATGGGAGCAGTCAGCAGCAGAGAGGGAGACACGGGGATTGATGCTTCTATTGGAAATCCATAGACAAGCAAAAAGGTGGGATTAGTGCGTGTGACAATTGTAGCATCGCGCTAACCTTTCCTCTTGGAAGTTCTGAGCCGCAGGTGATGCGGCAGAGGGTGATTTGTACTGGAATTAAAATGGTTATTGATCTAGCCACTCGTAAAATAATAATCTGCAAACTAGGCCGTCACATAGAGCAATTGTTGAATTTTGAAAGAACAAGGTAAGATATTAAGGAAAACTTTCTATGAATCCACAGAACCACAAGTTCACTACATGTTACCTTAATATGAGAACAAGGCGCCTCATTTTATGGTGACGCATGACTAAAAATAACAAAAGATGGAAAAATAATAATGCTACCCAGGAACTGAAAAAGGCTTAAACTAGATCTGTTACAGAAATAATATCTACTCTTCTCTTGATTACGGAATTTTGAAGTAATATTATTAAGGAGGCTACAGCCATTTGGGAAAAGTCATTAGATATGGGAAATACTTTTTCAGGCAATACTTGATAGACTAAAACCATTTTCAGTTAGGGTTTCCATTCAAAAACCGGGACAACTGATGTGGCCCTTTTCATTAGAAATACTTGGAAAATTTGTTATTATAACTAATTTAAAGTACTAAAAATCAGTACATGTCTGCGACACTTTCCAAGATAACCAGTGAAAAGAATGTTATTAAAAATATGTTGAAAAATTATGAGGTCACCTCTCAAAAATAAAAAAAAACTACAAGTATGGTTATCGTTGCAAAAGCTAGCACCGTTTGCTACCGAATCCTCTTTTATGTCTGAAGGTGAGAAACAACGAAATCTGCTTTAACAAAAACGGTCAAGTATGTGATCTAACCTATCTAACCAATAAGGAATTAAAAGTCAAGGATCTACGTTTACATTTTGGTAAAAAGAAAAGACATTTATCACGACGCGCCAGTTGGAAGATCCGACAAAAAAAAAACATCTTGATCAACCACAATCTCGGTATTGGTGCAGAACTATTTCAGACATTACACGCTGATTTTAAACTTCGTAATTAGAACAGACATCTTTGTAAATTATTGAAGTTGTGTTCAATTGTAAGCATTTTCAACTCATCCTAGTGCAGATTAGTTTGAGTAGACGGCTACAGAATAAAATCTAATCATGACCATAAGACAATATTCTTCTCGTACTCGAATCATTATGTACAAGTATTCCAAGGAAAAACAAATATTATGAAAACAAGAAAGACCTTGCATTAACATTACGAGTTACACTAACCACGGCCACCCATCCCAGATTTGTTGATCATTCTAGGCCAGCCAGATGGCTTATGGTTCGGTGGGAAGGGGCAGGAACAGGTCAGGTGGTTCATGGTCTGGGGTGAGGACGGGCAAGTCAGGTGGCTCATGGTCTGGGGGAATGGTTGGTTCAGTGGTTTGTGGTCCAGGGTTATGGCGGGTTACTGTAGTGAATTAATTATTTTGAATACAATCAATATTAATAGCCAATGCTCTTGTCTCAGTGTAGGACCCCAAATCAATCTTTCGCTATTAATTTGTTTCAGGAAAAATGCAATTTACTGGTGAAGACATCTACAATTGAAAAAGTTGCAAAGTATAGAAGTGAAACAAAGAATATCAAATTCTTTTGATATGATATTTGTTTTGCATTTCAACAGATCCATAACAGTCAACACACATTGAGGAAGATTCATTTTCATATAAAAGCCATTAAAAATTGGATTTTCTGTCCATGTTATCAATATTTAGGATTTTTCTAAAGCACAAAGTCACAAAAAATGTACCTACTTCTATCTTCGCATGTGTTCATTACCTTTTGTGTGGTGATCCAATTTGCAACAATTCTCCATGGAAACTATTCAGATCTGACCTTAATCTTTCAAATTTCTTAATCTCCATGGAAATCAATGACTCTGTGCACATTTTTAAAGACTCCATCTTGAGAGAAATTTCAAAACTAAGAATTATGGATGGAATTGTCAAGGAAAAGGAAGAAGGTAGTGATGAAAGATCCAATAGTGTAATTAATCTACCAAAGTACCCAAACAATGATGAAAGATCTAATCAGGTGGCTCATGGTACAGCGGGTCAGGTGCCTCATGCTCTGGGGGGGGGAGAATGGAGGGGGGGGGTTAGCTGACTCATGGTC
>JBCAUG010735085.1:0-26251 GCA_038406175.1 Haplosyllis leylae | reverse complement strand
GTACCCCAGTCCCATGTTCTTTCTCCTGTCTCTTGTCCTATGTCCTTTCTGGGACAGGACTGGGATACCCCCTCCCTTGGTCAGGACAGGACCAGGGTACCCCCCCCCCTCCCTGCAGGACAGAACAGCAGAGCGAGCACTTGCTATGCGGTGGGCAGTATGCCTCTTGCGTTCACGTTGGAGGACTTTCTTGTTGTAGGAAATGAGTCCTTTGTTCAGGACTACTGGTACCCTTTTCAGACTTCTGGTCATGTCTGCCCTGGGTATCAAAGCTAGGATAGATCCTCTCTTACGTACTTTAATAGGTATGAGCGATGGATTCTTTAGATGTACCTCTGATGCAACACCTTCCAACCTTTTAGTGACCAGAATGGCAGTTGAGTTCCTATGACCCATTTACTTTTTCAAGCATTGTTCCTAGTTCAACTCATGTCACAGACCGAGATATTGAGGCTCGGATGGAATTTGTCCTTGAAAGAAGAGTTGAGGGTGGGTGGGTGGGGGTGAGGGTGAAACAAGCTCTCGAGGGAAGAGCAGAAGGTGGAGCATTCCCCTTTGACACAAAAATGTGAGAATAAAGAAATTGGAAATAAATATATTTCCTGCAAATTTTGCAATATTTTTGAAAAATTCCACCCCGTGACCGTTTGTTGAGATTACTTTTTGCTGGCACTGCTCTTGCCTCTAATCATACAGGGTTTAGTACTTTATACATACCATTTATATTACCGTTCTGTTTCTATGTTTTCTGTGTATTTTATGTCTAATGAGATTTGTATCGGTTAAATGAAAGAAACAAATGTAAGAATTCCTTAAGGCCCATTCACACTGATCGAAATCACCATCGCAGTCAGTAGCGAATAACTTTAAATTAAACTGTTCGCATTCGGTGGTACAGCAAAATCGCATTCGCGTAAGAGCAGTATGTATTGACCTTGACACTTTGAATAATATCACTGTGACAAGAACCGATGTGGAATCTCCTGTGAGGGTACCTTTATCATGGTACACCGGCCGATGGAGTGACCGTCCAAAGGAAGTTTCACTGTACATGTGCTTGTGCTGAGATGGTTGTTTTTTTTTGTGATTTCTGTTAAGAATTCCACCAATGTCTGGCATCGTGAATTTCTCTGCTTAATAAATGTGTATAACGTGTATTTCAAATATTAAATCACTTTATAAAGCAAATTATGTTTTCCTTGTCTTGACTCCCGCAAGGAATCAGCCACATTTTGTGACATCTTCCTCCTTTGCTGCACAATTAGGATCCAAGGAACCTTTTTCGTGAGAGCACGGACCTCTGAGGAACCTTGTTTTTGTGCGAACACGGACCTCTGAGGAACCTTGTTTTTGTGCGAACACGGACCTCTGAGGAACCTTGTTTTTGTGCAAACACGGACCTCTGAGGAACCTTGTTTTGTGCGAACACAGACCTCTGAGGAACCTTGTTTTTGTGCGAACACGGACCTCTGAGGAACATTGTTTTCGTGAGAGAACGGACCTCTGAGGAACCTTTTGTGTTCGTGCAAAATATGAACCTGACAAATCTCGGTAGCTCACCAAGTTTAGGTGCTTAGATTGATCCCCCAGGAAGTTGTCAGGGTCCCCCTTTTAGTTGCATCGAGTGTGGGGTTCACCCAGTAATGTTAAGCTCACCCTCCCCAGATATAAGGCCTCAAGCCACAGCTAATAAACACTTCAGTACCAGACGTCATGCCACAAACTTGATCCAATAAATGGTACATGCCTCAGGACCTGTTCACACCAGTAGTAGATGGGGCACTTTACCAGAAAAACGCGTAGCACACGCATAGCATTCACAGTGTGCCTCGAGTGCATCCCCATGGAGGCGCTTAAGGGACAAGTGTTCGCTTAAGTGGCAGGTGACAAGTGATCATTTAAGTGAACTGTTGATGCATGATGCTCTCAAAAAGGGTGAACTGTTGATGCATGATGCACTCAAAAAAGTACTTAATGTGGGGAAATTAATGGCAGATCATCATTTCATCTCATGGATCTCCAGGGTCAACATCAGCTATTTGAGGACATAGAGGAGGATATTGCCTTTGGTACATATGGACACACAGTAATACCTTGTTGCCAGGACTCTTTAGCTGAAGCATTTCTCTGTGTGTACAGACAATTGAATGTCTCTTATGAAGAAGATAGTTTATATGAATTTGTTTATTACCAAGGCAAAATAATTTATTTGGATATAAATGAATTAGATTTTGGACTTTATGGAGATTACACAAAGAAAGAAATAGCTGAATATCTGGAGGAATACATTGAAGGATTCTTTGCTGCAGAGGAATAAAGTAAGTTTTTTTTTTTTAATTTAATTTTAATTTTGAAGTAATTATTAAGTAATTTAATAATTTTAAATTTTAAAAATTTCAACAGAGTAATTTTTAATTTTACAAAATAGAAAAATATTTTAATATTTTAAGTAAAATTCAAAGTAAAATTGCATTACCATGTTTAGCTTCTTTTGAACTGTTATATTGTGTAAAGTAGGCTAGTTTTTGGGTAAACTTGCACACACACATGATCCATTTAGTTAAAAGAATACAGTCATTCTGAGAGCCCCATTGTTGAAGTCCCCTAAAGGGAACCCTCTCTGAATTCCCTGTTAAGACATGCAGAAATCCTAAGGTTTTCCTGGGGTGCATGCTAAGTAAGTAGTCAGCAAGGAATTATTTAGGCTGACTGGCTGCTTATAGGTGGCAACTCAACAGTGTCAGTTTGTATAGTCTGTATGCACATAAGGCAGGTTGTTTAGTGGAAATATTAAATGGGAATCTTGGTTGCTTGTTTAAGGATCCATAACTCTTTTGTCTATCATGGGACCTATTGGGATAATTAGCTGTACTATTGTGTCCTGGGAATGTTGTTACATAAGAAAATAGAAACTACTATAAATTGAATTAAAACCATATTGCAAACAACAATTATTAATGAAATAATTGCATGATGCACTCAATGGGAGATCTATGAAACACATTACAAACAGTAATTAATAATAGAACAGTTGCATGTTGCACTCAATGGGGCATCTATTAAAACATATGGCAAACAGCAATCAATAATAGAACAATTGCATGATGCACTCAATGGGGGATCCATAAAGATTGTAACAGGTTATAAGTATAACAATGGGGTTATAAACTGTGAAAGTATGACATATGCAATCAACATTTAAAATGGTAAATTTATTTCATTTTAAAAGGGTAGCTGAGTGGGAAACATGGATGAATTTGATGAATATGAACTTACTCCAGCTGATATTGAAGCCTGTGACATTGCTGAACTATATTACAATAGCCCAGATATATTGGATCAAGATATTTTGATGGAAACAGATGAAATGAGAGCAATAAGAGAAATTTCAGACATAGATCTATCTATCTTTGATGTAAGTTTAGCCAACAATATTTTGAAAGGCGTGTACTTAAATTTTATTTCATTTATATTTAATTATTATTTTATATTAAATTTTATCATAATTCTATTGTTATTAATATGTTATACTGACCATTCATTTTGTTGGCTGTGTTGTGTCATCATCTCTTTTCCTCTTGACAGAGGGAGATGTTTGTTCTACTGGGGCCTGAAGTGTACTGGTACTGGGGACAGGAGGTCCAGCCTCTGGGGCTCTACCACCACTTGTACTGGGGGAGTGCTTGGCCTCTAGCTCCCTTCCCCTGCTAGTTACAGGGGAACATTCTACTGGTTCCACCACAGTTTCTTCAGTGTAGTTCCCATCAATTTCAAGTTCTTCCTGAATAATATTACAGATATTTAAAAAATATCAATCCTGGCTTCAATACAGAAGAGGATGGAAGTGATCAAACAAATGAATGGGAAGCAAGGGTCATGGTAACAAAAGTAGGACAAAAATTTATAAAAAAGTTCCAAACAAAAGGTACAGACTATTTTGTGAGAATTGAGAATTTGGAAGGGCAAAATCATGAATGCTTAGACTATGAAACATTAATTCAGAGGTTGACTGTATCTCTACAGCAAATGGTAAATGAAATCTTGACAATCACTTTGTCAGGTTGATGATAAATAATCATTACTTGCACAGACCAATTTACATACCATTTGGTAGAAGAAATCAAATCAATGCTGAAGTAATCTTAGAAGCAATCAAAAATGTGCTCAATTCCAATGAAGAATTTCTAATTGATGGATTTTTGGAGGTCAATGTCATTCATGTTGAGGCTTACCAAGGGGGTAGAACACAGAAAGGGTTTGTAAATTACCAAACAAAACAGAAGAAATCAAAAACCTACATCAAAATAGAAAATACTGACAACATGTGCATGGCCAGAGCAATAGTTGTTAGCAAGGCATTTGTTGACAATGACCCCCAGTATGACACAATTAGAGATTCTTGTAAAAAAGATAAGAAAACAACCAGAGAAAGAAAAGATATACAGACAATACGTGCAAAAGCTTTATGTGAAGCGGCTGGTGTTGATCATACTAAATTCTGTGGCATGGAAGAGGCTGCAAAATTTCAGGCCTATTTAACAGATTACCAACTTTGCATACTTTCTCGAGAACACAATGAGACATTAATCTTCAAAGGTCCTGAAGGGAGGGAAAAATTTATTTACATCCACCTTGATAAAAACCACTACAATGCTATCACCAAAATGACTGGTTTCTTGAAAAGCAGCTACTTTTGCCACATATGTAAAAGGGGGAGATCAAACAAGGACCACTTCAAATGTGAAAAGCTTTGCAGGTATTGTCAGCATGATGAATGTAAAAATTTCCTGGTAGTGGAACCTCACTTGGTATGCAAAGATTGTAACTTGTACTTCAAAAATCAGGTCTGCTATGATTCACACAAGAAAAACATGATGAACAGTGAATGGTCAAAATGCCAACTTTTTTACAGATGCCCAAAATGTTCTGACATAAAAAATGGCAAAGAATTCCCAAGAGATAAACATGTTTGTGGACAATACAAGTGCACAATTTGCTGCAAAGTTGTTCAGAAACCTCACCTGTGTCACATGCAACCAAAAGAAAAGCAAAAAAATTCAAAATCGTCAAAAAACAAAGCAAATAAACCTGACTTCAGATTCTTATTTTTTGACTTTGAAAGCATGGTAGTTGACCAAGAATTTATTGATGCATATGACAAGAAATTTCACTATGAAAAAGCTCATAAAATAAATTGTGCTGTTGCCCAGAAATCTTGCTCTTTCTGCAGAGAAGAAGATGTGTCCCAGACTTGCGCATTTTGCAATGAAAAAGAGGTTATTTTCATGGGTGAAGATGTTCAAGAACAATTTTGCAAATGGCTATTCAGTGGGGCAAATGAACATTACACATGTTTTGCCCACAATTTTAGATCATATGATGGGTATTTCATCTTGGCATATGCTGAAGAACAGTCATTCAAAATAGAAAGTATTGAAAATGGTGGAAAGATTATGGAACTTAGATTTCCTGAACACAAATTGAAATTCCTTGACTCACTGAACTTTATAGCGATGCCTCTGAAAAAATTTCCAAAGAGCTTTGGGGTAAATGAGTTGAAAAAGGGATACTTTCACTATTTGTTCAATACTGCTGGCAATCAAAACTATGTGGGAGATATGCCTGACAAAAGCTATTTTGATCCTGATAGCATGCCAACTTCGGAAAGGGGAGATTTTCTAAAGTGGTATGAGGAAAACAAAAACTTACAAAATTATGATCTACAAGCAGAAATGAGAGCATACTGTAGATCTGATGTTGACATTTTACACAAATGCATTCTGCTATCCAGAGATCTTTTTGTTGACTCCACAGGTATTGATCCATTTGAGTCAAATGTTACTATAGCATCAGCATGCAATCATGTATTCAGATCAAATTTCCTCAAACTGGGAGCAATAGGAATAATTCCTAATGGAGGCTATAGATGTTATCAAGTTCAATCAGTTGAGGCCCAGAAGTGGATGAAATATTTGGAAATTACAAGAGGGGTTAAAATAAGAAGAAGTTCCTTTGGCGGGGAAGAAAGAATTGGAAAGTACAAAATTGATGGGACTTACATTGATCACAATGGGGAAAAGGTTCTACTTGAATATGCAGGGTGCTTTTGGCATGGGCATTCAGAATGTTTTGACAGTGATGTAGAAAATCCTCAGTTGCATGAAAAAATGGGAACTCTTTCTGATCAATTTCGTGAAAAGATCCAAACTCTGAGATCAGAAGGATACAAAGTTGAGGTCATATGGGGGTGTGAATTCAAAGAATTACAGAAGAGACCTGACTATTTACAGCATCAGTCTATCATAGACAAGTCAGTTGTGGCTCCTTTGGTAGCCAGAGATGCTCTCTTTGGGGGAAGAACAAATGCATGCAAACTCTTTGCAAAAGTAGAAAACCCAAATGACCAAATTTTGTACTATGATGTATGCAGTCTCTATCCTTGGGTGATGAAGTACTGTGCTTATCCTATAGGCCATCCCAAAGTAATTCTCAACAATTTCAAAGATGTAAATGAATACTTTGGATTGATCAAATGTAAAGTACTACCTCCAAGACAGCTATATCACCCTGTGTTACCTGTACGTGTCAACAAAAAGCTTATGTTTCCACTGTGTTACACTTGTGCTGAAAAAAGAAAACTAAAGTGTATCCATAGTGAAAATGAGAGAAGTTTTGTTGGCACTTGGGTCACAGAGGAAGTGAAAAAAGCCATTGAGAAAGGGTACACAATTCTAGAGATATATGAAGTTTGGCATTATGAGGAAAAAGCTCAGTATGACCCCCAGACACAAAAAGGTGGATTGTTTTCTGAATACATCAGTACCTTTCAAGGGTTTAAACAAGAAGCAAGTGGTTGGCCTGAATGGGTTGTTGATGATAAAACAAAAGACGAATACATTCAAACTTACAAAGCAAGGGAAGGTGTTACTCTTAGTAAGCAAAAGATTAAGTACAATGCTGGGAAAAGGGCTATTGAAAAACTGAAACTCAATAACCTCTGGGGAAAGCTGGCACAAAGGAGTAATTTTCCAAAAGTCAAATGCATACAGGATGCAAGTGAGTTCTTTGCATACCTAACCAGTCCAGCACTTAATGTGACTGATGTAGATGTCATTAATGATGAAACGATGAAAATCCAGTACAAATTTGAGGAAGAATTTGTTACTACTTCACCCATTACAAATGTCGCAGTGGCTGCTTTTACCACAACTCATGCAAGATTGAAATTGTATTCCTACCTTGAAAAACTACAAGAACAGGTGCTGTACTTTGATACTGACTCAGTTATTTTCAAGTTCTCTCCAGGCTTGTATTGTCCACCAATTGGTGATTACCTTGGTGACTTAACATCTAAACTTGGCAAGGGCGAATACATTACAACTTTCTGCTCTACAGGTCCAAAATCGTATGCTTTCACAACAAATAATGGAAACAAAATGTGTAAAGTTAAAGGCATCACACTGAACTTTCGAAATGCACTGATCATTAATGAAGAAACAATGTACAGAATTGTGCACAATCATATTGCAGAAGTAAAAGCCGTGTATCCTCACATGATCAAAAAGGTGAAAAAACATGCAATGATTCACAATGTTAAACAAGAGAAAACATTTAGAAAAGTATATGAAAAGAGATACATTCTACCAAATTTGGATACACTTCCATGGGGGTATTAGGAAAGGTGTTACTTGTGCGTGTTACCTACAAGTATTAACAAAAGAGGTTTAAGTTTCCACTGTGTTACACTTATACTGAATAGGAAAGTGTAGTCACAGTGAAAATAGCAACTGACTTTGCTGATACTAAAGGTTCACAATCATAGTTACATTTCTCTTTTAGTGTCGACAAAATGAGGTTTAAGTTTTCACTGTGTTACACTTATACTGAATAGGAAAGTGTATTCATAGTGAAAATAGCAACTGAGTTTGTTGATACTGAGGGACATTCACTTCAATTTAAGAAAAAGTAATTGAAACATGTTTTTTCACCTTAAAATGATGTAAACATTTTCTCAATAAAAAGTCAATTGTTGCTGTGTATATTTTGCTGTGTTGTGATGATGATGTGATGATTTCTATATTATGTTCATGTTTTAACTTGTAAATATTTTTATGTTTAATAAAAATAAGTAACTTGTATATCACACCTTTTTTTGTTTCTATGGTTGCGAAAAAAATATATAAAGATGCTTAATTTTTTTCAAGTTTCATTCTGAGGATGGACAGCAAGAAAGTAAAACGTGCCTTAACCATAGTCTTTGCTGCACTTTTTACAGCAATTCTAATTGTCTTCCCAAGTTTTAGCGCAATAATTCAAAGTCATTGTAAATGTCATACTTACTCTAATATTTATCATAAACATGCACCATTAGAATTAGCAAACTTTACCACAACACAATTTAGTAACATTAATATTACTGACTTATTGTTGTAAACATTATGGATCCCAGACTTCAGCACCCATACACCTGTCTTGTGGCTGGACCGACATCATGTGGAAAGACACAGTTTGTAAAAAGGATAATTGAAGAAGGGGAAAATATGGTAAATGGTTCTGCTGAAAAAATAATATGGTTGTATGGTGAATATCAACCAGCTTATATGGAATTATCTTCCAAATTTCCGCACATATTTTTCGTAGAAGGGATACCTGAGAACCTTAATGAATATATTGATCCAAAATTTAGAAATTTAATTGTAATAGATGATTTAATGTCTGAAACAGGAAATGACAAAAAGGTTACAAACTTGTTCACAAAAGGTAGCCATCACCGAAATCTTAGTGTTATATTACTTCTTCAAAATTTATTTTACAATGGAAAAGAAAGTCGAACCATAAGTTTAAATGCTCACTACATTGTACTTTTTAAAAATCCAAGAGATAATACAATAGTCACTTCTTTAGCTAAGCAAATGTACCCTGGAAAAGTAAAATTTTTGCAAGAAGCATTTAGAGATGCAACAAAGCTACCCTACCATTATTTATTCCTTGACTTAAAACCATATACTGATGAACAGTTTCGAGTTAGAACATGCATTATGCCGAGTGAAACACAATATGCCTATGTCAATAAAATGTAGTTGTAACACGAAGTTGATATTAGTTTCTCATTTGGAAGCAAGAAGGAAGGATGTCTGTGAGAGTTAGAAAACAAATTGACTTTTTAAAAGTGTTGTGCAAAGCAACACCGAAACAAAGAAAAGGTATTATAGAGGGCGCAAATAATGAATTAATCAAGGCCATTTGTGAATGTGCTTTGAATTGTTTAAAAGGAAATGTTTCTTTATCATCAGTTCAGAAGAAGAAATTAGCTAGACATAAAGGGAAGTTGAGATCGTTGTCTAATAAAAAGTATCCAGTGGCAAAGAAGAAGGTTATTTTGGCACAAAAAGGAGGATTACTTCACTTGCTTATTGAGCCCATTCTTTCTGGTTTGGTTTCACTGTTTAAGAAATAAAACATGGAATACAGCCGCAAAATGGTTCTTGTACCACAAGAAGTATATGATGCCATGATGAAGAATAAATACCATACTGGAGGTGAACTTGAAGATAAATTACATACTTTACTACAAGATCAACAACTGCCTACTGATCACAAGATGAAACTTTACAATCATGAACTTCAAAAAGTGATTGACAAAAAACAAAAAATCAAAGAAGGAGATGATAAAGAAGAAGAAGAAGAAGTGTACAGTGTACATCAGGGAAATATAATAGAGAGAGAACTTCTAGAATCACTTCCTCGATCATTAAAGACAAAAGGAAAATTATTGTTGGATCGACTGAAAGCAAATAATGTAACTTGGAATGTAGCAGGTGAAATAATTATAGATTCAGTGAAACATCATGGAACAAACATTATTGATTTGGTTAATGATATTATGCGGAATCGAAAATATTCAGCTCCATTTGGATGGCAGATATTTGCTGATCAACTTATAAAATTAAATGTGCCTCAAGAAATGATAATAAACAAATCTCGCTGGAATTATATTCTCAAACGTAAAACTAACTCTCTCAATTCAGAAGATGAGAAACCTGAGGTCTCTAATGAATTAAGCTCTTGGGAGAGTTACTAAAATAATTTCAAAAACATATAAATATCATTTGTAACTACATTTATTGAATAATAAAATTACATTTGCTCATGTACATTATTTTCTGTTTTCTAACTACAATCTACACACACAATGACATTTTCAAAAAGTCTACATCTACTACTGGTAGTTTCATATCAAAATTTATACACACATATTCATTGACAATCATATCATTTAGTTCATAATGATTACAAAAAACACTGCAAATTTGCTCAAGGTTTACATTAATAGATTTACACACAGCAAAAAATATACAATACTGTCCACAGACAGTTGATAAACTACTTTGCAATCTTTTTACATTACATATCCATGAACAACAGTTTCTCTCAACGAATGAAAGAATGCGTTTATCATAGAAATAAGGATTATTTGCAAAACTACAAAAGAATTCTGCATCTTGATTTGAATTAAAGTAGATGCACACCCAATGTTCCCCAGCATCTGTACTTTCGTCGGTATTTACAACATAACAACTTGGGTAATATTGTACCTTATGTGGCAAAGTGTCAGATGAGTAAACACCCATAAATATATCTTTAATGTGTTTTGTTGAAGTTAAAACATTATCTATTTCAAAATTATTCATTTTTAATCTTCATCAGAGTAAACAGCTCTTAATCGGTC
Organism: Haplosyllis leylae; assembly: GCA_038406175.1. Classification (NCBI taxonomy): domain Eukaryota; kingdom Metazoa; phylum Annelida; class Polychaeta; order Phyllodocida; family Syllidae; genus Haplosyllis; species Haplosyllis leylae. The sequence continues at coordinate 15,522 of JBCAUG010735085.1, read as the reverse complement.
AAGCTCAATAACTGAGTCAAATTCCCCAAAAATGAGCAGTTGTGTTGTCTTACTCACTGCTTTGGAAAAATGAGCTGAAAACCGCAATGAACCCGTTTTTAACAAGCTGAAGTGGTTGCCAATATCTGAATCTGGTGATAAATTAAATGTAAATATTGTGTACCCTTTTCCATAATCTGCCTTACTGATATTATTTCCTCGATCTAAACATTTATCAATGCCTGTAAATAGTGCATGGTATGCTCTAATGTACTGACCGCTACCATCATCATTAAATATTAATTTCAAAGGTTCTGAATAAGGAAGAGGCTGACCATTTATACTTAATCCTATTTCACTGACATTCATATGCTGAAAATTATATGGGTTGGTACTGTAGGAACCATGAAATGCATCATTATCAACAAATACAATAATCACTCTGTTAGGAATTTTACCATTGAATAACCTATCTTCTGTAATGGAACGGTTTCCTGGTGGTATAGTGATATCTTTACACTGTATTTTGTTCACTGTATATTTTGCTCGCCCCCTTTCTAAAGCCTTTTCAATAGCTTCTGATGTTTTATCTGTGGGTGAAACTCTTTGAACTAGTAGTTGAGCATCATTGAAAATAACCTTATATTCTTTCTTCTTTGCACTCATTAAACAAAATTCATTAGCAGCTCTTGTTAAAACTACATTCATATCAGTTTTACTCAAAAGGAGCTTTTCTTGTTGAAACATATCATGATGAAGTCTGCCCAGCATTTCAATTGATCCATTTTGTTGAAGGGTGCACTGAAGTCTGTCAATAAATCCCACATTTTTGCTGTCTTCTTTCATGTCTTCCATTGCCCCAGCAGTATCCTTGTAGTATAGTTCACATTCAAGATGTGATGACTTTGCATCAGATCCATAGCTCAATAATGTCTCAAGCATTGCTCTGTATGGGTAGATACGGTTATTCATGGAGCACACTTGTTTTCCATTTAATTTCACCTCTACTTTACTAAACAGTGAATGCAGAAACAAATTGGATGGTGCAACAATATCTGTAGGATCTAGTGCTTTGCCATTACTGTTAACTATTTGAACTTTAACATAGAGCATAGTTTGAGAAAGGTCTGTAAAATCATCACATCCATCCACTTGAAACTCAAGAGGACCTGAGCCTTTTAGAGGTGTTGATGATTGATATGATACAGTAAAACCTTTGTCAATTGATAGCTGAGTTGGAGGTACAGTAAAAAGATCAAGTTCAGATTTTGCACAGAATTGGCTTTGCTTGTGAACCAGTGACATTATTAGAGATCAAAAATATCCTTCTCACGATGTTGACGCTTTCGTGGTTTTCTAGCAACTAAGGTTGGACTTGTAGGTTTCTTCCTCTTTAATGGAGTTGGGTTGATTCTTCCACCCAATGTTTGCTTTGCTTTCTTTACACCTGATCGCAAAGCATTTCTTCCAGCCTCTTTTACTCGTGACTTTACTGATTTTTTAAAGTTTTTTCCTGTAGCAATATCACTTAGCAAACCAACACCTGATGATATAACTTCTTTTCCCATTGTTTTTGCTGCTTCTTTAACTAGCGGTGTTGCAGAACGCATAAGAGCTTTGAAGATTCCTCCAAGTCCATTGCCATGTTGAATTCTTCTCATACCATATCCTCTCTGATAGTAAGGCCCTTTAAAAGTGTTATTTCCACCATGTTGTGACACTTGGTTAACATAATATTGCTCACATATATTTGAATGCATTTTAATCTTAAAAAAGTAGTTGTCTTCTTAATCAAAAGTGAAGTTTCACCACCACACGTCCAAACTGAAATGGCACTTTTTGACCAGATTCATCCCTTATATTTATTTCAACAATGTCAAAATTTCTTCTTCCTACTGGTATGTAATGAGGAGATTCAAAAGATATCGTCTGCATGGTATGGGTACTACTGTTTTCAATACAAATACTACGTAGCAACTGAGCTTGCACATCACCAACCAGTTGCTGTTCAATGCAATCAGTATATACATATAAAATATCATATCCAAGATTCACATTGACTGGGTTGGGAGGTGTAATTCTTTTTCCAGTTATTACTTTTGCAGAATGCCTTGTCATTACAGTACTGTTAATATTATCATTATCTGCTAATACCACATCTGATTTAAATCCAATCTGTAGAGCTAATTTCCCAGTTAAGTATAAAACACTACTGTTTGGTGATTCAAACACAATGTGTCCCGTTTTTTCATTGTATGTTACTGAGATACCCAACTGCTTTTCCAAAGTAAAACACTCTTTTAGAGCATGAAAGAATTCAAAATTATTTGCATATCTTTTGACAGGGATGGTAAGGCAACGGAAATGGAAATTATTTTCAACATAAATTTCATTTTCATCAGGCTTAACATTGACCCAAGTCTTTGGAAAAGATATTTCTGCCAATGCTACTTCCCATTTACTTTCATCATGAATAAGCTGCTTTGCTAATTTTGTTTTGAATTGTGTCAAACTATTTTGTGGAAAATATTGCATTGAGCTATTGCTTGGTAGTGTTACGTATTGTGACATGGTTGAAGTTCAAATGATCCAGTAATTGTTGAATGTGAAATTATATAGCCTTCACATCCCTTACCCATGATGACATTGAATGTGGGTGATGGAGCCACTTCACAAAGTATTCTTTAGTTCCATTTCTTTTTCTTGTTTTTAAAACTTTTTCAATTTGCCAAAAGCTGTCATCTTCTTTTTTAACTTTTTGTAACTCTTTTGAATAAAACACTCCTTCAATTTCATTTCCATTAAAATCCTTAATTGTGAATACAGGCGGATTCCTGTTGATTACTTTTACAATGGTAAATATTTCATAACTCCAATTACCTTCATATCCCTTTGCAAAAGTATGTTTCATTTTACTTATTCTTACATTATCACCCATTTTCAATTTAGTTGTAGCTATGGGTGTGGCATGTGATATTTTTCCATACAAATTTTCTAATACTACATGCTGATTGTATATATCAACATTTTTAGGTTTCATTTTAATAGAAGAATGAACAGTGTTGTTATAGCTAGACACTAACTTTGGAAGTACATTTAGGTATACATGACTATTTTTAAATGTGAAATATTTCCACATTTTTGTTTTTAATGTTCTATTAAACCGCTCTACAACACTGCATTTAGTTTCATTCTTTGTAGTAAAGTAATGGATACCTTTATTGTTCATATATTGCTTGAAAGTATTGTTATTAAATTCACGCCCACCATCTGATTGAAGTTTAATGGGAATTCTACCCTTTTTGAAAATTTTTTCAAATACTTCTATTACATTTCTAGCTGATTTAGTTTTCAGTGGGACAACCCATGCAAATTTTGATAATATATCGATACATGTCAACAGATATCTGTATCCATTGTTTTCTTTTGCAAGTGTATTCATATCAACCAAGTCAACTTGCCATTGTTCATCAATACCATGCACAATTATTTTATTTCTTTTGAATTTCCTTCTTGCATCTTTATGTAATGTATATGCATCTTGTGATGATAACCAATCTTTAATTATATTGATTGTAACACTCGGATATTTTAATTTTGCAGCCTTATATAATTTATCTATGCTCGAAAATGCTGCACTGTTTAACGGATTAAGATATGTCTTTTCTAAAAATGTTTCCAACTTCATTCTGAGCGCATCAACAAACAAATGAATTTCAAGGATACATTTCATAGTCTTTTATTGATACTAAGAATAAGTGCAATTATTTACAAAGGTGCTGTAATTGTTTGCGACATGAGTTTAGAACATAATTTACATATTCTTGTCTCTTTGAAACTTTATGTGGATTCATAATTAATGCAGGAGTACCACCTTCTTCATAGTGATGTATTGGCTTTATGTGTGCAAATGAAGTTTCACAATTAATTAATGTAGGTTCACATGCAATGAAATCAATATATGTAATGTCAAATATATTATGTTCTGGTCAAATGCCATGTTTCAAATATGCTTTGTATGCCTCAACTGGAGATTCTATGGGACTGTAAAATACTTCACCAGTTTCAATTACACCATACTGGTAACACTTTTTGTCAGCAAAGTACACACAAACTGATTTGACAATGGTTTTTCCTTCATGCATAAATTCAGACTTCATATTATTTACTGCTTCATTAACAAGTTCAATAATGTCAACCAGGGCATTCCATTCCTTCTTCTTTAAGTTGATACCTTTCTTTGTTGGTCGTCTTACTCCATCATCAAATGTATAGTGTTGCCTGATACTAATGGTAACAAATCCCTTGTCACCATATCGAGAAATAGTAGCATATTTCTCATTTCCAATGTGATATTCAGCCAAAATGTTTTTTCTGAGTTCTTCACAGATGACTTCACTGTGGCCCACCAATTCTTCCCACTCACTAACCAGCAATGAAATTCCTGTTGTTGTTGGAAATAGCTTGGATGTATCATACTTGGACTTCTCATACTGACGAATATTCACTCTCAGCTCATTGTTGAAGAAACCAACTGTAGCAAATCTGTCATTATCCAAGTAGAACTTGTACTCCAGTTGCTTTGACTTCACTTCCTGTAAAATGAAAATTGAAGATGTGTATTTATAATTGAATATTGCGGTACATAATTAGTTTAATCATATAGTAACAAAAATTTAATTTTAAGTAAAAATAAAGATATTTACCTGTTTCTGCATTTTATTTGCTGGTTCATTACTGAATGGTGACTTCCTTTTGCGAAACATTTTTCCTTGTGCAGCATTCATATTTTTTGCAAATAAATAGGTAACTCCTAGCTAGTTGTCTTGTACATGCAAAGTTGTGAATGAAACTTTGCAATAAGAATCCCAATTTATATTTTACGTATAAGACTATCACATTGGGTCAGTTTATAACATAGCAGATGTTTATATTATTCACGACAAAAGAAGCAACTTTTTTGTTTATCATTGTATGTCATTATTTTACATTGCTTGTGAAACATTGCAATCTTGCACAATGGAAATTAATTATTACTTGGCTAATTATGGATCCAATTATGTCATCTTGTTTACAACATTCATTGCTAATTATTGATTATCAGTTGTAACAGTTTTACGTAACATGATTCTACAATATAATAGCTTGCATCATGTTTGGATCGAGTTCATCACAGTTTTAATTTTCTTTACAGTTTATAGTTTTTACTGTGAAATATATTCAAACTTTATATCAGTTTGCAATCAAATATATGTTGTTTTTCACTAAAATGAAAACAAGGAAATTATATGTATTCCTGCAGAATTTTCCCACTTCTATTAACATTTTTTCAGTTTTATTTACAAAATTTCTGCCACATATTCTACAGTAATGTTTCCAGTTTTGTTTTTGATAAATATGTTATCATTTCTTCAATTACTGTTTTTAATGATAAAACTGTTAAAATTTCATCTTTACTCAATTTTAGACATACTTGTGGTTGACAAATATAAAATGAGATATCATCACCATTTTTATTTATTGAAATATAATTTGATTCATCTAAGTCAATAAATAATTTTTTCACAGAAGAGTGTTTACCACTATCCATCTTTTCATACAATGATCCTATTTTTCATCCTCAGTTTTATTTATTGATCACCTCATTAACACCCCATGGTTTCCCAATATGGCTTCACTTGACTCCCCATGATGTCTTCCCTTTGACGTCACTCGGCTCCTCCACTGTCGCACTACTCCCACCCACTGTCCGGTAAACTACCCCTGTGGATGGTACGCGTGTGCTTCCAAATTTCCGGTAAAGTGCCCCATCTACTACTCATAGAAGGTCAATAATCATGTGAGGAAAATAACACCTGCGTCGTCTTAAATCATTTTAAATTACAAGAGCTATAATTATTAATTATTATGATTCAATTAAATACTTCTTAACAACCCAAGAAAGCACGCGTGTTAAAACGTTTTCGAGGACAGTTATTACCTGAGGTAAACATATATTTATAGTGTCGCAACTTTATCATTCACCAATTAAGTCGCAATTTCTAAATTATCCTAATGAAGTGTTAACACTCCTATGTAATATATGTTACATCATAGCTAGCGCGAGACTGAAGGCCATGTTTTACCACCAGAGGTCTCTATATCACCTGCTTTACTTTCCAATACCAACCATAATCAAAGACGCAATTTGCTGCTTTCTGCATGCTTAGGCAGCCTATTTCTGGGAAATGCGATCCAAATTCCAACTTCTCTGTTTTCCCTGGCAATTTCTAAGCTGTCGAGTTTAGACGAAGGGACCGTCTCAAAAAGCACGCAATTTTATTTATGCTCTCCTTTCGTTTCCTTCCGTAACACATCAAGATTTGTACTGATGATATCCTAATGTTGAGTATACAACCAACTCTTTTTGGTGTAGCTTATATGTTATGCATGGATTACTACCCAAAACTGCATGAACTTTCGGAAACGAAGCGACGCTTTAGCATAAATTGACTGCATCTTCAGGAATGAACCCCAGTAATATCACATAAAAGCGAATATGTTAATGTCATTGCCCAGAATTGTTCAAAAGTTTCAGCATTTTAGTGGTTAGGTAAATAAACGCAAAACTTGGTTACCTGGCTGATAATTTCCCCAAAATCTAAGTTTATTGCCAATTTTATATCCCTTGAAATGCATCAAGGACCAATACATTGCTCAGCATTACAAATGCTGATGGACGGGTATTAATTTTATGGCATTTAATTTCATAGCTGGTCCCTTCATTCACCTAGGGGACAGGTCTATTGATTGCTGAGAGAGGGATTCGGGACAGGAAAATGGATCAAGTTCACTCTGCTGATGGAAATGGATTAGAAACTTTGCAAAGATCGATACGTGCTTATTATGGAGACTTGTCCTGAATTTCAAGGATGGTTTTTGCGTGTGTTTGGCTTTGATGCGATGAGGGGGTCAGGGGAGGAAGAGATAAACAGATTTACTGCTTTAATCTACATTATCCTCCTTTTTCCTGAATGTAGATCTATGTCAAATTCACCAGCCTTGAATAATCAGACAACAATGTTAACGTTGCATTGTACTGAAACATTTAGTAATTTTTCTGGCATACAATAATTAACTTTATGCATTTGTAAAAGATTAGATTTTCATGCATTATAGGCAGTCCCCAATGTATTTTAGGCATTGATACCAGGCTACATAAGTACACTTTACATCTGATCGAATCTTATTTGCCAGGGGCCCCGTCTCCGTTGCATGATGGGACGGAGCCACCCAAGAAGCTGTTACGTAAGAGAGGCGGAGCTCGGAATAATAAAATATGTCGCAAATTTGCATAAGGTATTGAATACCTAATTGACAAGGTCTCTGAAAAGTTGGCCGAACTTCTATCTCCTTAACGTCTGCCGAGCTTACATGTGAAGACAGTCGGTGTCAGACTTCTTATTCACACAACAAACACGGGAAGCCTCATCATTATCTGTCAGCATTCTATGATATTCTGTTTGACTATGTTCTTAATTAGATCTGTTCCGAATAAAATTGCATTGTGTTGGTTATCAGCAAATGCCCATGTATACTTTCTAGTAATAAGTACACAACACGTCCCAGCATCCAAACCTGAATCTAGGTTCGTGCTATTACAGCTTATTAGACAATCGAAAAGGTGATATGCCTGCTCAGTGAACCTCTCATGAACAGACTATGATTTCTCTTCCTGAGATTGTTGTTGCAAATGCAGTGGGAATTGCCATACGGAAGCACAAGTATAACCATTGACTTTAGCACCTGGTGCACACGTTCTGGAAAACTGCTCAAACTGTCGAGGATCAAGGCCATCTGGAGCTCAGAACACCCACATGTTCTGTGTTATACGCTACTTGGTAGTGATACCTTCACAAAATACCAATCTGTCCATAGAACAAACATCAACAAGATGAATCAGGTTGTAGGTGCACATGTAAAACTGTACACTAATATTTAGATCCACCAAAGTCAGAGAGCTCCAAAGAAATTTTGTATGGTTTACTACTTCAATTATGCAAATTGGGTTCCATTGTACTGTACCAGAATGCATAACTTACTGCTTAGAGTAGCTAACGTTGAAAGTCTTTCCTTGCCTGTGTTCAAGCGTTGAACAACCAAGCAGCTGGTGTAGTATTTTGTAAACATTCTGTGAGTAGCATTTTAGTTTGAGGGCTTTTGCATCTGTTTCTTGAAGTCAACCTGTCCGTGACCGTTTCCTTGAACAAGAATATGATTTTTGGTTACAACACGATTCATTGGTCTCAATTGGGGAGCACCTTTCTTTAATTTCCCATCTTAAAAAGCATGGTTATTGTGATGCTCTTTTAGGAAAACATATGATATGAAAGAACAACAAAAATGGTAGAAACAGTGTTTTCTGAATCATGGCACTACATGCTGCGAGATTTCAGGGAAATGGTACGTTTATATCAATCTTTAATAGATCTTTGGTCCTGGTACCTATCTGGATTACTTATGGTTTATCAATACCGAATCTTTTCATCGTGGAACTGAATCAAGTCTCAAATTACAAACAACAGCGTTGTTAAACGCAAGGTTGTCCAGGTATCATAGAAACCTTTCCCGTCAATAGCATACGGCTGTCTGAACTGCCAGTAATCAAAGGGAATAATTTCTGCTAATAACAAAAGAGCCACAATTTGAACATAGCACTAAACATTGGCTCATAAAACACCCAGATGAATGCGTTCAGCCCGAAATAATGGGACCCTTGGCACCCTTTGATCCATATAACTATAAAGGTCTATTAGATACATGCCATGTTGTGTATCACTTCTATCACTCAAATAAAATGCAATGTGGGGGAAAAAATAGCAGAGGCCCCTTATTTGGTGTTTACACACGTTGCTTATGATTAATAAATAAAACCAACACTGATAACATCTATTTTCTTTGTTTTGACATCTCAATCATCTCTGTTGATTGAAAGTTTTTTTGGAAGTAGCCTGTACTTTTAAAATTCACTACCTTTGTAATCAATTCAGTTCACTGTCGCAACTAGTTTCAAAGACATGCATGATAAATTTTAGAATAAATGTCTTCCTGAAAAACAAACAGTTAAAAGTAATGTCTATGGCATTTCTTTATTCCATAGCCCATGGCTTGAGACTGTTTAGCAATTCACTGAGGCACTTGGTGAGGATGGAAATTAGACATGCAGGAAACTTGCTGAATACAACAGTGAATGTCAAACCAGTTGTGTTGCAGGCAGAATACCTATGATCTGTCAAAGATGAGTGATGAGGTTCCAACTTGATTGGCCCTAAAGTTGACAAGGATGGAGACTGAAAAGGCAGAATGTACGATCTGTGCCACAATTCTCATCCAAAGACTAAAACTTCCAAGCCTTCCAAGCCTTCTTCCGCCATTATCACGTTTAGAACCGTTTTCATCCCACAAGGTCTTGCTCAATTGTTAAAAAGCTTTTCAGGTTTCCAGATAGTTAGAAAGGATGGAGGAAGATTGCAAGGAAAATGTATTCTTAAAACTTGCTTATTTTCAGCTTGATTTGTTACACATTTGAAAAAAGTTCCTTTCTGAAGCCCCAGAAGAGGCCAAGAAACACATTGGAGTCCATTTGTTAGACTGGCCACGTCTTGAAAGCCTGCCACTTTCCACTGGATTAAGTCTTTTGTGTGAAGCTCTCAAAGGTCTTCCCTGGAGTGGAGTGGCTCCAGTGTAAGAGATTTCAGACGCACTGTGTCCTGGGTAGTTCATCCCGGACTGGTCAGTGAGATATGGGCCTCAGTACTCAAACACTAAGCCGATTAATGTTACATTTTGTTTGCCTCTAACGGAAATCTTACCCGGCTTCTTAGTTGCTTTTTCTGATTGGCAGCGCGTCAATAAGTCATCTTATTACATGACGTCCATGCCAATGACTTATAAGCGAAGATAATTTATTACCAAGTGATCTATAACCCACTTGGTGACCAACGAGCTATGAAAATTCAATAGGGGATAATATCAAATTTAGACTTTTCTTCCACAACTGCAGTCCTATGTGAACGTATGGTTAAGGCAAGTCATAAATGACCCATAAGTCCCTTCGAGAAGTAAAAAATCTGTTGTACTCAATCAGGGACTCCCTTCAGACACCAAACAAGTAAGGAAAAATATCACAGTAAATCTCAGCAAGTCATCAAAGTCAAAGAAAGACATCAGTCCAGGTGTTAACGACTCCCCTAGAGTCACCATCTATTGACGACCACAGGAAAGTAGGTCATAAGATATTTATGAACAGTAATCCATAGTCTTAGCTCGGTTGATAGGTCAAATCTTGCTCTGTCACCTTGATATATGGCAGGCACATGCATCCTTCTCAAGGATAGATCTTTCCTCATATGTGGCTTGTAAGCTTCCAATATGAGGTCACATATCCCATTGGTTGACTGAATTTACAGGGCCTTAATTTGTCACCGAAGGAAATTATTTCTTTTTCTATTTCTTTACTTTGAAGATAAAACTCATTTATTACCTCGACCATGGTATGTATTTTCCAGAAAAGCTCTCCATGTCAAGGCATTGGGATGAAAATAAAAATTTCTTCTGTACTTTTTGAGAGGATCAGAAAAGAACAAATTATACCGCCAAATAGTTTTTCAACAGATACTATTCTGTGATGTAATGTTTACTGATATTGTCTGTCAATTTTATGATAGATAGTTGGATGGGATTTGACAAACATTTTGTCTCATCATGGAAGAAAATTCCATGTCAATCATGCTTCGACTGTGCTGTTCTTTCCTTTTTATCCAGTAAAATTAACTTTTTATTGGTCAAAGTAATGTAAAATATTTGAAGCACACACAAGGTATAGTAGAAATGTTACATTAGGGATCAGTGGATTTGATTTGCATATGATGAGATAAAGTAGATTCTATTGTAAAGAATTTCTTTTGGGATACAGGGAATTTTTGGCTTCTCTTGACTAATTCATGACTAACTAGGGATTTGTCATTTGTTTCATGAAGCATTTCTCATTTGGGCACAATATGTGGGCAAATTGATATGTGGTCTTCATTTGGGATTCTCTATCTGGATCATGTGACTTCTCCTTGAAGGGGAAATTAGTTTGTTGACACTTCGATATTGCAGATTAAGCTATCCTTCATCTAAAGTTCTCACATAAATCAAGATCTTCTATATGACCCATTGATTGGTTCTGGGATGTCACGTGGTTGAGTCCCATAAATCCAAACATTACAAGGTTGAACTGCCATGCCTAAAACGGGAAATATTCTGGACATTTCAAGTGAATGGATCTTCAACTGCTTGATTAAAGCAGTGTTGCATAGCACACAAAGCAATGGCTTTGTAGATTTAAATTTAACATCAGATCGATCACTTCAAGCTTGATCTACTTTCAGAGAAGGTATGTATTAAGAGGAAATGCACAAAATGTCACCACAGTAGGCACAAATTGAACTAGGGCAGGATTAATGCGCCTTTCAGGTGCACAAGTCCAGCCCAATAGTCCTTTAAGCTTAGCATTGGGTCCTTAGAGGTCAGTTTGGGTGAGATTGGCGTTATATTCAGGGTTATAGATGCTAATTAATAGGGTGTAACCCAAAGGAAGGTCCCACACATCAGGAGGTAGTATACTTTCCCTATTTACATATTTACACAAATTAAAATATAAACCAGTGTTATTAAATGGGTAAATAGTCATTGGAATATTTGTAAGCCTGCGCCCAAAAAATCGTTGAAATTATGGTCAACATAGATCTAAAAGTTTGACGCACAAAAGTGCTCTTGTGTCTCACAATTTAGTTTGCCAAATTTGTCATTAATTTTGTGACATTAATGACAAAATCACCTTTCCGAAATTCAGATAAAGCCACTTTCTGAATGGTTTGTTTGCCGTGGTACAGCAAAGATAAGAAAGGGAAAAATGATTTAACTAGTGATGATGAACCTTTATATTGAAGCTAGAATAGAGTCCCTGAGCGAGATTTTTCTAAACGAAAAGTCATCCTATTCTGGGGACCAACTTGAAGAAAGCATTGTTCCTTAGTCTACAAAACAACTCGATCACACAAGCCCACGTCACAAGCCCACGTCATGATCAATTTTATCCCATTTACAATGGTATAAGTATCATTTCAAAGTGCAATTATTTACACACTTGGGTAGGTGCTCGGTTTTCTTTAATGCGCACAAAAATGTTTTTGTGTGAGTGGGCATAAATATCAACTAACACTTGACCTGCTCACAGGATTGCCCTCTGATCAAAATCGAACAATGTGGCATTTCATTCGAAATTTCTCTGACGCTTTCCTAAGTCTTTTTGAGTTCATAATCAATCAAAATGGCGGACATTTGGACTGTTTACTGTCAGTTCTTTTTGCTTAGGGTTGATGGTTTCTTCAATTGATTTTTGGTATTTTTCTACTTGTTCTTTTTGTACACAGAGAATCAAAGGCATTCCATAGAGAGAGCTTTATTGATTTACGATGTTGCTGATTGCCTTTCTATTACACGCCATATCTGATTCTGTCTTCAAATAAATCCGAAGACAGGTGGATGTCCATATTTGTCTTTACTTTGTGAAACTTTACAGCGGAGTTACATAATAGCAGAAAGAGTTATCTTTGTATAATTTGTATTAAATTATTAAAATTACCTCTATTACCTCATAAATACCTTATTTATGTAGTAATGATCATATTTCTTTTATTGATCACTACGCAAGTGGTTTATAATGGTGCTGTAATTGAATTTACTTGTCCTGTCTCCATTTATCATTTGCTTATGTGGATTTGCAATCAAAAACTCATTTGAAGTCTGGGGTTTGGGGAGTAGCAGCATTTATGACAGGTCGGACAGAACAACATTCAGTTGTGTGCACAAGTGTGACCTAGATTCCTATTTTTAACCTCGTCCTGGTAATTTATCACCCCAGTTTCATGGGTGTAAAACAAAAAGAGTGGAACACTTCATAATGCATGCTAAAACTCAATGTGATGATTGTCTTTCTCGTATTATTTTTGTAGGTTTTTCATTCTCAAAAATATTTGTGTGCACAGTTCGTTCACTTCTGGTTGTTATTCATCTCGGATAAAACGACTCCTTTCCTGATCAGTGTCTGATTTTCTCCTTTTTCCTTCACATCATCCCATCAAACCATAGAAGGAATTTCTTTAATTTCCAGGAATCCTGAAATCTCAGAAGCTGAAAACCCAGAATGCGTAAGCTGCCTGTGTCAGATTGCTTCCCCACAATATTGGTTAAGTTGAATGATCATGAAAGATCGCCAACAAGTGGGATATGAATCTGAATTTGGTTCTATCCAATTTATTATCTTTCACATTGCAAGAGTCAAATAATATCCCACTACTGAAGCTGCCAAATTTTAAAGAAAGCTGGAGTTTTCATATTGGAGTAAAAACGAAGTTCGTATTACATATTTGGTATTTAGTGTGAGTGAAGTGAAAGTTCTACCTGGTCGGTCAGAGATTTGGTCGTTGTTGGGATTTACATAAATCCAAACTGTTAGAAAGTAAAAGAAGACCAAATAATTTCTTCCATAATGAAAAGAAACTATCTCTGGTCTCCAGGGTGAAAACTCAAATTTATTTTGTGGTACAAATAGAACCCGTTATGTAAGCTGCAGGAAATATGTGACAGATTTGAGTCCGCTGGCTTTAAATATGTGAATGCTGTGATTTAAGGGTTTCGACGATAACTTTTTTTCGAAAGGTGGGTTGCAGGAAGGTGTTGGGAGAAAATGTGGTCTTTGCTAAAGGAAATTGGAATGGCTGGGAGCTTTGGTAGTAGGAATGATTTGTGTGCTAATTTGTAGGAATGGGAATAGATATCAGGAAAGATGAGCCTTAGTTGAAAATTGGCTGGGGGTTTAGCTTCTGTGAAATATTACTTGATATTTGGAATATGCAGGGAAAAGCAGCCTCATCTGTCATATTTTCTTTCATCAATAAACTTCACCCAGAACAACTTGTTCTGTTCAAATGGAAGAAATCCTCCTGACAAATTGGAAATGAAACTGTTGATTGGTACCTACCACCAATCATTGGCAACTTGAAGGTCAGAAAGTTCCAGGATAAATTGCTCTCGAAAGATGTTAAGTTTCCAGCAAGCACAGTTGACAATTAGCTTGTTTGCAAACGACAGGTCTTATCCGGTGAAAAGGGTTTCTAGGGATGTAAGGTTCCAGAATTGAACCGTAAGTTAGCGGAAACAGGATTAGAAAACGCAATTTGTCCAAAATTGAAGTTGAAATCCCTGTGTGCTTACTTGGGCGATAATGGGGAAATGCCATGTATGCCTAGTGTCCTTGGGGACAGGGGGTTTACAAAGGATTTCTGTGGCCAAAATAGTCCTTGTAACTACTTGTCAAATGACTCACAAGTTGCAAAGATTACACAGTGGTGTGAAGGTAATGGTATTGAGGTGTAATGCAGTGTAAGGAAGGTGGGCAACTGCAGTACCAAGGGTTTCATAAACTTTCAATGCTACATGCACGTGCTAGGGAACAAAGTCAAGAATATTGTCCATAACCATCAAGTAAGTTCATGCGGCTATCCATTACTGCATTAAGCAGACTAAAACCGCGTTGGGACTCATAAACTTATGAATTTATTGAAGAAACTCACAGCAGGAAAGTGGTGGAATGTCAGGCAATGTGACGAGAAACCCACAAACTTGCATAAAAAGGCGTTGATGTCTCGCAATGTTTCGTTAATCCCGACCAATTATGCCACTGTAACCGAAGGTACCACATGCTGCTTTATTCTTTCCATATGAGGTTTCATTCTACGAAATTTAATCAAAATATTGATTCGTGAAAGAAAGCATATTACGCTAAATTGTATCATATTGGACTTGCAACATATAGGAATTTAATCATACGATGTATAATGAAACCTTTTTGAAATAGTAGTCCTTTCTTGTTTTGACTAATTTCTCTCATTATATACAGAGGGCTTTGAAACAACGTTTAACTTGTGAGATAAAATAATCTATTTCATTAACAAAAACAGAGTGCTTGAATCCCCTTTTCATCCCCAAAATACATCAAACTTGTTCATTGTCATTTTGGACTGTCATTCTGTTTTCATTTCTGGTTAATTGACTATAATCAATCAAAAATTTTATACAGGTAACAACTTATTTGATTTAATCATGAATATGGATGGTACCACAGTGACAGCATCTAAGCCTGTTATTCCTAGTCCTTCCATTGTTTATTACTAAATTTTACTTCAAAAGATTCATGTTTTATTTATACCTGAAGCAACAAGAACTCTCATAGCCTTGTCAGCCGAAGACAGATGAGTCTAATTTCTCACAAGAAAAAAAACTGGCCTGAAATATTTCAAATAAATAAGCAAGAAGCTACTCAACTATTTGCAGGGTGTCAAGTTCCTCCTTTTTCCTCCTTTTTCCTCCTTTTTACATCATATGGGCCTATTGTATCTGTAAAGAGTAGGCTAAAGACCCTAGTTTACAGACTAATGTGTCTGCAAACTAAACCAG
>JBCAUG010735074.1:0-11776 GCA_038406175.1 Haplosyllis leylae | reverse complement strand
TGTTTTGGACTTCTGGTGACGTCTGCCCTGGGTTTCAAAGCCAGGGTGGATTCCCTCGCTTGCGTGCTTACTCGCCTATTCCTATTCCTTGTCAACTACGAGTAGAATGTCTCTCTGATGATATCATCAGGAGAGTCAGTCCATTTTTATAAGAGGCATGACATCATAATGCATTCATATGTAAGAACATTAAAGGCTTTTTGGCAGGAAAGCCTCCAATTGGCTGAGGAGGTCTTGGCTACAAAAAGACATGATTACATCTAAAGACATTCATTACGTTATGATATGATACCGGTTTAGAGTCTACATTTTAAATGGGGCTCAGTAATTGTAGGTCCCACCTCGCTGTGGAGGCGATCAATGCACAAGGAGGGGAACTCGTGAGAGTTGTCCTCCATGAGGCAAGCTCGTAATCGACAAGGACAGGAGGCGGTGTTTGACTGCATCACATATGTTTTCATATAGATATGAATTGAACCAAAATAGAGAGATCATAAAGGAATGCTTCAACCTAAATGACAAATGCAATTAAAACAACGGTTCATTTGGTAGTAAAATAATTGTTAAACATCTGTGGACAATGCCATGTAAGAATTGACAAGGGTAAATTGTCAGAACTTCAAGGCGAGCAATGTTTCAAATCAAAGATGTTTTCAACCTAATTGTCCTCACGGTAGTTATCAGCACGCACATGTATGCGTAATCCGCCGAACTCATCAGGAATTAACAAACTGTTCGTGACATCACCGGCGTGAGTGCGATGCGTGCATCCTGTTCTCTCTGCACCCGAAAATAAAATATGAGATTCATTACTGCAATTAGCTTTATTTACTTACGAAGACCATGTATTCACTTCCACTAGGAAATTATTATTACATAATTAGTCCATCAAGGGATGTGATTAGTTGCTTGCACGACAAACAAAATCTCTCATGATTATTCACTTAGAAACTAATGATTGAACCACTACTGTGGTCTTGCATATCCAAGCTTTCGTCACGCCCAGTTTTGATTTTAATCAGAAAAAAAATCTCTTTTAAATTCAAATTTCTGTACCTCCTGCATTTTACTACATCTTACCGCATGGTAATATTTTCTACTCTCTCTTAGTATCTCCGCTTTCAAAACAAATTCTGTTTGACCACAGAATTTCAAAACTTTGTTTTCACAAGCGGTTCTTTCGTTCTCACTGTCTTTGTCATAGAAACATGAAAGATGATATATTCAGACTGCTAATGTTCCCTTATGTAATTAAATAACCTATGTCTATTCCTTTCCTACAATACAGTACGTGTTTTGATACTGAATACAGGTCCTTCAGTCCAAGGAACATACACACCATGGCTGTTAAACATGTTTTTTATTATTTTATGTGTAACAATTAGATCCCCCAACACCACCACACAGCTGTAATCACATGAGTCAGAATACACTCCACTTGTGTACTGTTTATCATCCTTTCATCCTCACTTTTGTTGTATTATACAACATCACAAATGTGTATTCACCCAATTAATCAATCATTCAGTACTCATCAACCTCATTTTTCTTGTACTGACTCTAATGATGCTTGCGATTATATAAGTCCTGATGAAATTGCACGGGTCAACCATGGTGACGACCTTTGTATACTACAACAAAATGTGCGTGGGATTACGAACAAAAAGGATGACTTATCTCCTTTATTGAAAGATTGTAATGTTGATATAGCTATTGTAAGCGAAACCTTGATGAAGCCTAATAATTCTTTTATCTTGCCAAATTACCAATTCATAGGTAAGGTCAGAACTACAAAAAAAGGTGGAGGTGTCGGTTTTCTTATCAGATCAGATATTAAATTCAGAGAGAGGAATGACTTATGTATAGAAAGTAAAAACTGTGAAAATGCCATTATTGAAGTCAGAGCCTGTACTTATCCTATCTTTTTTGTTTCGGCTTATCGTCCACCAAACACCGATGCAAATCTCTTTATTGAAACATATTCTAATTTGGTGAAAAAGATCTGCTCTATTAAAAATGCCAAAGTAGTAATTGTATTCTGATCAATAATATGCATAGAAAATGCATGGTAGTGTACAGGCTATTTTTTATTTTTCTTTTTTTTTATAAAGAGTTGAGAGGTTCTCTGTCAGTTCCATGTGAAACATATGTTGTAAACAATCTAGTTAATTATGAAATTTTTCGCATAAATGGCTCAGATGTTGTATGTTTATACAGTAAATGATGTTCTAGATGTAGCATAACCCCATCATCCACCCATTTCACTATATCATTGTTCAAACTTCATTTCTTTTCTTTTTTAGTTAGATCATGTTAAATGTAGGAATTGACCACCATGGTGGATAACTGCAAGGTTTAACAACTTCCTTTTATCCGTTGTGTAGAGTTAAACTGAACATGACATCTTGTTGCACTGTGCAGATTGTAAAAATTACAAGGATAATAAACCGTTATTATTATTATTATTATTATAAACCTGTGTTACTTGCAGTTGTGGTTTGTTACCTTATTAGCTAGGTTCTATGTTGCTAATAAGCTCTCTCTATGTATTGCAGTGGTGCCATTAAATTATAAGTAAGTCTTGCTTCATTTGGCACTCCAGCATCAGGACTCCACTACTTAAGCAAGGTAGTGTGTAAACTAAACTCTCTGTGTAAACTAAACTCTATGTGGTCAGGAAACCCTTGTATGGCCCCATAGGAGGGTTTTATACCCCCTGTGTTGTATCACTATTGGGTGTTACATAATAGTGGGCTGGTGCTTGTGAAACTGTCGGCTTGCCCAGTAACTAAGCTATTTATAGGCCTTCGTTGAGAGAGAATGCAGTTTCCCTCTCATATAATACAGACCTTATATTCAAGGTAATCGTTTAGCGTATTACCTTGCAGTTTACAGGTGACTTTCAATTAGACCGTTTGGATGCCTATCATTGGAAGGGTATCCAGAGCAAGTTCTTATGATTCCTGATTATGCATTGTGTCAATGAAATTAGCCATACATTGTGAAACCCCTTGATTATAAACATCACTGCATCAATTCCAGTAACTCTCCAGTTAAGATTTCGATTCAAGCACTGTGCGTAATATCACATCAGAATCCCGGAACTCACTCTTTATTAAAGTGTGATTTCATCTCTGGATTTTAGAAAACCAAAACGTCTGTCAGATATTGTTGTCTAAATCAATATCCTTAATAAGATCTCAACTATACATGTTAAACCAAAGCAGTTAATTTCTAGAGAATAAACATTTTTCAGAATCAATTGATCTGTAAAAAAGTGAAAAAATCTATAAATTGAGTGTAAAGTACCAAATCGGGTTTCCCCAAATTCCCTAATGATCAATGTAATTTACATGTCATACGAAAGGTGTTATCTGGGCCAAGTCTGGAACAAAATCTGCTCCCGAGTCCATCGGCACTACAGTCTGGTCAGAACTGATGCTAAAACACCAGTGTCGGGACAAACAAATAATGAAAAACAAGAAAGCCCACTGCGTGACCGCAAGAGGCAAAACACCTCAGGAAAGGACCAGGTACCAGAGACCAGGGACGAGAGGTCATGGGATACCTCAACCCTGTAAACAGACAAACAAATCACCTTCCCTGGTACTTCGTACGCGGTCGGTAATAAGAACTGAGAACCAGAATAGGAAATGTACTGAAGTCTGAGACGATACACTTTGTTCCCTTACGTTCGTGACATCCATAATGGTAACAGATGTCTCTAGGAATATCTGAAGTGATTAGGGGGCACTTTTAGAATGTCATTGAATATTAATTATTTAATCATTTTACTGAATAGAGGATAAATGGAGATTCATCAAGTCAGGCGATTGAACAAATAGCTTTTAGTAAAGTTTCTGAAGAAATATGAATCTGAAATGAATTATGAATTATGTAATGATTATGAAAAGTAATGAATCCAATCAAGTTTATTAAAATATTGCTTTAAAACAATTTTAGTATCGGGAAACGATAGAAATAATATAAAGTAAGCAGACGAAAGATAACCAACACAGATGGCAACATTGTTTCACTCAATTTGAAGTTAATTGAATTGATTTTGACTTTGTACTTCTGAGCTGGTTTCCCAGAAAAGTAAATACTGTGTTCATGGGTTAAATCAAAGTATTGTTTACATTGCCATTTTGTTTTTCTTCGTTCATAAGTTTTCTTTTGACATAAATTGAACATTTGAATCTAAAATTAGTGGAAAATATAATTTTTATTGCCACCAAGACCACAATTTTGATGTTGCTTGTGTACAGGAAATGCCGTAGAAATTGTCACTGTTTTTCTTCTATATCTTGATTTCACGGGAAAATTATTCAGTACTAATTGGATATTCAGACTTTTAATTTATGCCGTTGAAAATCAGAAACTAAAGACATGAAATAACAAAGCCAGTCAGTATCATGATGTGAAACTTACCTATAGTTTAACAGTGCTTGAAAAGATTGCCCTTCAAAGGCGACAAGAACGGATGGTTCTGCGTAATTCAGAGTTGGGAAGTCAACATCTTCAAAACAACAGAGTTTATTTATGCGCGAAGGGTACAATTTTTGGGTTCTGTCTTCTTTTGGCATTAAATGTTGTTGTTTATCCGTGACTGACTCAAAGACATGATCACAGATACCGAAATAATGCCATTTCCACATTAATTAGAGAACTTTCCAAAATTTATAGCTAGTAGCAAATTGTAATCAACCTGTTTTATCTAAAACTGTTGTGCTTTAGATCTTTCACACAGACATTCACCGGAAAAAACAGCAGCTTTTGAAAAAAACATATATTACAGAGTTTTCACAAGATATGTAGGATAGCTAATACTATACCGAAGTAAGGCTTATCTACACATATGTTGCTAATTTTTAACAAAAATATGTCATTTCCATATTGAATGTACCCAAACAACATTTAAAACACTTGATAATGTGGTGCAACAAAAACCGTTGTATTTCATTAAACATACACATTCGTCTTGGATCTTTCACCTAAAATGAAGAAATGTTTGAGTTGTATATCTGTTTTTAGTTCTAAACTTACGTGTTTAATCCTGATGCAATTATGTATTAATGGCATATCCAAAAATACATTATTTCTTTAATATGATCCGAGGGGTCGTAGAGTGACAACTATATGACGGCAAAAGCTGCGATAATATCAACTTGTTTGTATTTTGTGTTGCCTTCAAAGGTTTCTCGTCTGCTGAATTACATAAACCGTATTAATCATTAAAAGCTAATCGTTAAAACTTTTACATGTTGAAAATTCAAAGAAGACCATTTGTGTAGCTCTATGAAGTTTATAAGAATATATGGTCAGTTTAGCATATGTCTTAGCTACGCTTTCGGTTGCGAGAAAGTTGATTTTAGTTGCGAGATATTGATGAAAGCAATATATTTCAGAATATTAAACTTTCTGCAAGATAAAATGAGGATGTTTTTGCTGTTTTGCCGAAAGTGTATTCATTACAAAAAGAAAGCCATTTCGTTGAGGTATATAATTTCATTGTTTTATGCTGAAGATAATAAACATACATATTAACTATCAAAGCCCAGGATTTGAAAAATGCTGAAGTAGATATATCTTTGTGTGTAATTTTACACATATTGTGTCAATGGGCTTACCTACACATTAAATACTTCAAAGTGGATATATGTGCTCGTACAAAACTGTTCAGTAAGATCAAAATAGGTAGTTTTTAAAGGGAAATGCCACTATAGATCTGTGTGGGTAGTGTAACTTTGAAAAGGGTCTAATAGTTAAAACTGGCAGTAATCTTCAACAAATTACATCGGCAATTATACAAATTTGTCGCTAATAAAGAAAACAGAAAACAAAGATGAAAATGTATTAAATAATTTTCAGATTTTTAAAATCAGTAAAATGACTAGACACTCATAGATTTACAGTGTAGGTCATATTTAAATAAAACTACTTTCATGCTGTTTTTCTTTCTCAACTACACCATTTTAACAGATCTGTGGATAGTGAACATTCATTTTTCACTATCCATGTGGAGTACTCATTCACTTTGCACTATCCATGCACAGTGCTACATCACATTTTAAGTGAACTGATCTCTGGATAGTGCAAATATTTCATCTATCCATGAATATTCAATTGCATTATCCATGTACAATTAGATGAATTTGACTATTTCATCTAATTCAGCAAGATCCAAAACCAAAATAGGAATTTTCCTAGCTTTTGATGTGTATCTTCCTTAATAAAAGATTGCATAACTAATTGGTGACTCGTAGAGGTACCTTGTTGATGGAAATGGGGTTGCTGCATGACTTTTTTGTGAATTTTTTCCATGCAAGGTGAAACATATTATTTTTGTGTGGAACATGTGAGGTGAGATTGAACCCACACAAGGTGAGATTGAAATGAACTTCGGAAACAGAAGGTGGGGGGAGGGTAGGTATCATAAGGAATTAAGTTTAGACTTGCCCAAGTCTGGTAATGAATTAGATTTAGACTTGAACAAGTCTGGTAATGAATTAGGTTTAGACTTGCACAAGTCTGGTAATGAATTAAGTTAAGACTTGCACAAATATGGTAATGAATTAAGTTTAGACTTGCACAAGTCTGGTAATCAATTAAGTTTAGAGTTGCACAAGTCTGGTTATGAATTAAGCTTAGACTTGCACAAGTCTGGTAATCAATTAAGTTTAGACTTGCACAAGTCTGGTTATGAATTAGATTTAGACTTGCACAAGTCTGGTAATGAATTAAGTTTAGACTTGCACAAGTCTGATAATGAATTAGATTTAGACTTGCACATGTCTGGTAATGAATTAGGTCTAGACCTGTACAAGTCTGGTAATGAATTAGATTTAGACTTGCACAAGTCTGGCAATGAATTAAGTTTGACTTGCACAAGTCTGGTAATGAATTAAGTTTAGACTTGCACAAGTCTCATGATTAATTAAGCTTAGACCTGCACAAGTCTGGTTATGAATTAAGCTTAGACTTGTACAAGTCTGGTAATCAATTAAGTTTAGACTTGCACAAGTCTGGTAATGAATTAAATTTAGACTTGCACAAGTATGGTAATGAATTTATTTAGATTTGCACAAGTCTGGTAATGAATTAAGTTTAGACTTGCACAAGTCTTGTAATGAATTAAATTTAGACTTGCACAAGTCTAGTAATAAATTTATTTAGACTTGCACAAGTCTGGTAATGAATTAAGTTTGTAGACTTGCACAAGTCTGGTAATGAATTTATATAGACCTTCACAAGTCTGGTAATGAATTTATACAGACTTCTATAAGGTCTGGTAATGAATTTAGACTGGGTAACAACATTAACAAGTCGCCAAAGTGGAATCTGTCACACCTTGATATTTAACTATAGTTATCATGTTTATTTGATTAATTTTCCAAACATGAGAATCTGTGCCATGAATGCCATCTCAAAAATTTATTGTGTCATTATCGGTGGCTCATAGAGGTACCTTATTGATGGAATTGGGGTTGCTTCATAATTTTTTGGGGAACTTTTCCATGTGAGGTGAAAGATATTATTTTTGCATGGCAGGGAGCATGTAAGTATGTATGCGAGGTGAAAATGTCCATGTGAGGTGAAAATGGCCATAGAGGTAAAAATACCCATGCAAGGTGAGAATGTCCATGCAAGGTGAGAATGTCCACATGAGGTGAAAATGTCCATGCAAGGTGAAAATGCCCACACAAGGTAAAATGCCCATGCAAGGTAAAAATGCTCATACAAAGTGCAAATGCCCATGAAAGGTGAGAATGTCCACATGAGGTGAAAATGGCATGCAAGGTGAAAATGGCCATGCAAGGTGAAGATGGCCATGTGAGTTGAAAATATCCACACAAGGTGACTTTTCAGATGGTGGAGGGGACAACCCACCAAACCTTAGAAAGTGATCTTGCCACATCGGGTGACAATGTCCACATGAGGTGAGAATGTCCACTCATGGTGAAAATGCTCATGCAAGATGAAAATGGCCATGCAAGATGAGAATGCCCATGCAAGGTGAAAATGGCCATGCTAGGTGAGAATGGCCATTCAGGGTGAAAATGCTCATGCAAGGTGAAAATGCTCATGCAAGGTGAAAATGGCCATGCAAGGTCAGAATGGCCATGTGAGGTGAAAATCCCCATGCAAGGTGAAAATGGCCACACAGGGTGAGAATCTATTCCAACTGAGCCGTCCTGTGGTCCATCTTGCCTTCCATGGGGCAGGGGTTCCTATTTAACTAGCGGGTGGGCACCCTGCCCTCCCCGTCGGCAAAATGGCAGACACCTGTGAAAGCATTACCTTCCATTGACGTATGTAATCGGTAAAAATCCGCCTATCTATAAAACACCTCAGACACCTATGTTCAATGGAAGACATTGCTGCCAATTTCAGAATGTTTCTTTACTTTGATGGTGCACACATCTCATGAATAACTCCCAACCAAAGTTGTAATTTAAGATGTAAAACACAGATCTAAAAGTCTTTTGAAATGTAATCACTTCTGGGGGGGGGGGCGAGATTGATAGAATGGGTTACTTCTGTGTTTCGTGTTTCCTGTCAAGTAGGATTTGTAGCTTTTCCCTTGAAGGTTTGTTACATGGGATGTATCACTTCACAACGAAATGTCGTTGTCGATTTAAATGTTCAAAATTTTATATTCTCACTATCTCTATTCCTACTCTTTTAGACTAAAATGTTGACAAAAAATATATACACTGTAATTAGAGTTGTGGCTGCTGTTAAAACGTTACCGTGTTCATCTGTACAGAAGTTGAACACTTTCAGCTCTACTTTGAGGCAAAATAGGGAAATTGTAAGAAATTTGCATTTGTAACTTCCTATTCAATCTCAGCTTGAAAATCACAATCAGTTTCGTTCCTGTAATAATGATAATTTTCAAGGTTTTGTCACACACGAGAAGAACAGTTCGATTACAGATGATCATATCAGTTAATGAGCTCCAAGGGATGATTGAGTTCTCTTCGTATCTCTGGATGGACACATTTATTGCTGCCAAACTTCATACTGAATATTGAAATTAGGTAATTGAATTTGGTTTAGTTCTACTAGCTCCTCATTACACATAAATGTTAGTTAACCTGTAATCTATTGTAACAAATCACAACGGTCAAATTGGTATATATTTCAAATATGTCACCAATATAATACCCAGTTATGCCTTTGTATGACAAAGTTAGCTGCAACTCTTCTCCATCTCAGGGGATGACATTTGCAGTTACTGTTTGGGCACTGGGCCAAACTTAGGATAAGGAATACAATATAACACTACCTTCTCTGGCAAGGGATGGAGATGTGAAGGAATTTGCACTAGTGTTCCTGTTGACACTTTATTGTGGAAGCACATTCGTTGCAGCATGAATATATTCTTGAAGCAAATGCAGGACCCTTCGTGCACACCTTACTATCTATTGCAAGAATTTATAAAATTCAGCACTGAATTTCAGCCTTAACTGTGCCTTCTTGGTACTGCATGCAACTATGCCAACTATCATAATCTATCACAATTTTAGAATTGCAGTCACAAGTAGTCATATATCATGTATGTAGATTTACCCTAATTTCAAAGCAAATTCTGAATATTAAACATAGTAGGCACGGAGGCACAAGAATCGTCATGTATTGACTGTCAACCCAATCAACATATCACCACTTTGCATTTTTATTAGTTCATACACTCATGCTGCAAATGCAAGACAATGATTGGCTGGAAAGAACCATAGCTCAAAAGCACACACCAAGGTATGGGATTCTAAGCCTTTGAAGTCAATGTCTTTCATTTACTCAACATGATAGAGTCATTCCCATTCAGTCATATCGTGAAGCAGAATGAGGTAAAAAGAATAGCCGCAGGCATCAGAAAACGCAAGAGCGTTTCCAGTAAGGGTTGCTTGGCAAGAAACATTCTTGTTCAGACACATCAGCTGCAATTGTGATATCGCAGCTGAATGGGTACTGCAGACATTAAATTGCCAGCATCAAATTTTTCTTGCCATTTATTGTGTTGTTGTGGCACCATGTGAGCATCACAGCTTCGATGGCATCATGAAACCATTTCATCAGCTTCTCAAGGTAAAGGTCAGAAGAGTGTACATTGCTGAGTTGCAAAAGACTATTTACAATTTCTCATTCCCATTTATTTTGGTAATCCATTCAAACAAAGGTGTCCGAAAATGCCAAACTGTATTTGTTTACACAGTTTTTTTTTGTTTTTTTAAAAATTTTTGTAGGACACATGTCCTTTTCGCGGGGCTGCTGATACCCCTGTTTTGGACTTCTGGTGATGTCTGCCCTGGGTTTTAAAGCCAGGGTGGATTCCCTCGCTTGCGTGCTTACTCGCCTGCGCACAACGGATTCCCCAGATTTTTACACAGTTTACACAGTTAAACGAGTTTTAAATGGACCTCTTGTTTCGAGCTCACGGCATAGCACGCTATAAATCGAAATGATCAAATATGTAGACATTACGGGATGTTTCGGCAGAAGAGGACGTAAATGTAGTCTGTATTGTCCATATTGTCGGTAGCTTATGAAACATTCATTTCTGCATACATCCAGTCTTCCATCATGTTTATGATCCCAGGAAAGCAATGATATTAGAAAGAAAGTTAAATGAGACATACAACATTATAGATGTCATAATCATGTAACTATGTGCAAGCACCAACAGATAAAAGTGCTCATTATTAGATCCAATGATAGTTTGTTTTGGAATGGTAATTCACTTTTTTGTGCTCTTCAGAAAGTTCTTTTGTTGAAACAAAAATTCAAATTGTCTGGAAAAAAATGTAATAAGTAGTAACTTTTCTTCTGTGTGTGAAAATAATTGCACATTGGAGATTTTATCAAAAGCAAGTGACAGCAAATAGGTTCATACATAGAAAATATCAAGGTTTCTATTTTTCTGAAGCGCTGTCAAGTTTCTGATGCCTCACCTGTTCTTTCTTCTACTCTTCATAATTTAACTTTTCTCTCGGTAAAGAAATCAAGCTAGTGATTTCCACGTCCAATATTTCTATGTGAGTTATTCAGCAGAATGAGTTGCAGTTGGAAAGTGACGAAATCTATCAAAGAACATCTCTGTCCTTTACCAAAAAATGGTGGTTATGAACCATATGTAGACCAAACAGTAGCCTTTAGTGAGTATTTATGATTCACTACTTTCTCTTTTCCTCTCTAACCTAATAGAGAATATCAATTCAGAGGCTTTGAGTCAATTTTGTTGTCCAGAGATTTCTTCTGTGTGAAGTCATTTTCGTTTTTCGGAATTGTTTTCAATGTTAAATTTCTCGGAAACCAGTCGCTTCCGTGTATTCAACAATTTGGATATCTGCAACAAGTTGTATCAAATAGGAGTTTTCAAGAAAAAAAAGCGGCGAGCCTTTGGATGGCCAAGAATTGCTTTATTTCAAAGACAACATACATGAAAAAAATGTAACAGGCCATGACCATTACTGTTGTATAACACTACTGTTGCCCACAAACTTAATAGATAAATGGTTTCCCATAAGAATTGCGATCTCCCTAAATTCTGCCATTTAAATTCGCCTAAATTGAAAAAACTTTTGTGGGAATTTTACCAAGAGCTTCTCAACTTTAAGTCCATTGTTTCTCCATTCTGCCACACATAACCTTTACGAGGGTTGTTCAATAAGTTCTCAGCCTTACATAGAAAGGTGGTCAAGTGTAACTTAATTTTATATTTTCTGGATTCCTCAACTCTTTTGCAGAAAAGATGACTAGTTTTAATATTTTT
>JBCAUG010735063.1:0-11776 GCA_038406175.1 Haplosyllis leylae | reverse complement strand
AACTAGGTAGAAATACACTTCATTATTACTGGGCCAGTAAATTTTCTGTCGGGCCAGTAAATTTTCCAGTTACTGGCCCGGATTGACCAGTAACTTTTTGAACTTAAATGATACACTGGTACATGTAATATGTACAACACTATGCTGCCTCCGAATGTCTACCAAACTTCGCTTGGGTCTCAGGTGGAACCCCTTTACAGGGTTGACATCTGGTGGCAAGATGGGGGTTTTACATAGAGTTTTGACAACATTTTTGTCCCTCACTGTTTTGCCTTTGCAGAGACTAATAAAAGTGTCACAAATAGAACATCACCTCTTACGGTTTTGCCATTTTCAGCAGGAGACGTGTGTAAGGCCAATTATTCCCATAATAAGCAGCGGGACAGGGCTCTAAATGCATTGATTTTAGTTACATCAGTTGAAACGATGGAGGCTTGGGAGGAAAGCACCCATATGTGTACTAATGCTTCATTTAGACAAACATGTCACAGTAAAATGGATCAATTTAGGGTTTTGATGAAATCTGGATGAGGATCATCGTGTGTAGTAGTCCCCATGAATAAGAGGTGTAGCCTGGGCCCCTAATTGCCGCTCAATCCCATGCAGAATGTTCCCTATTTAACAAAAAACTGCACTTGTGTTTTTAAAATTTCATTGCATGTGAGTCTATTTCATTCCTTAAATGAAGAATGTTGAAGGTGTTACGCTGCCGCTGTGTGGTTTCAGTTTGTGATCTGACGGAGTACCTTGCCGTTTATTCTGCGCTCAGATGTACTTCCAACTTCAAAAGGTCCTTGACAATACACCTAGGCGTACACAGCGTTAACGAATCCCCTCTTTCAAAAGTCTTCAAATACTTTTTTGAGTATTGTTTGTGTAAGGCCAGACAAAACTTTCATTTTTGCAAAGGATACAAGATCATGTTTCCTTTTCATCGACAGTGTAAAAACTCGCACTGAACCCATTCCAAAACCAAAACCCTTTGTTACAGTTACAGTTAATTATCTGTTGTAAATACTTGTAGGGAAAGCAGAAACAAGCAAAGCGGACCCAGACGTTTTTCCAGTTTTGTAATGCAAAGGAGGCAATACTGTTATGTACAGACGTGGCAGCGAGAGGTTTAGATATTCCCCAGGTGGACTGGATTGTGCAATTTGACCCTCCAGATGACCCAAAGGTATATGTTGTGTCTTGTCATTATAATTTTCCTATTCTGCATTCTTTTCTGGAATATTCCAAAAATTAAGAGATGTAGTTTTGCATTACATGTGAGTTATTGTGTGGTTCACTTCAGTTTGATTTGATTAATCTGCAGGAATACATCCACAGAGTGGGAAGAACAGCGAGAGGTGAAGGAGGAGTAGGCCATGCTTTACTCATTCTTCGGCCAGAAGAGCTGGGCTTTTTGAGATACCTCAAGCAAGCAAGAGTCCCTCTGAATGAGTTCGAATTCTCCTGGAGCAAAATAGCTAATATTCAACCACAGGTTCGTATTTCCCAAAAATCCTCTCTTCTCTTTATTTTTAAAAGTAGTGGTTTTTTTTTCTTCAATCTCTTCTGTTTCATACAAAGTAAAATAGAAAACTGCAGAAAAACTCAGAATATTGTACCTGATATTGTTGAATGTGGCTAAATCGTGAAGCAAGAATTGAGACCTTCATGCATCATTGGGAAGTAAATTATTCACACCAAAATATTTTACATGTACATTTGTTTGGCGGTGTCATTTGGTATTAATTAATGAGACTGGTGCGGGTGTTCGTTAAAAGCCCAAAGTTGGAAACAGCCCACATGAACATGCAGCAATGTGGCAGGTGGATTCGACACCCGCTTGTTTTTTTTTTGCTGCGATGTATTTTGTGACAAAATCGGGAGGGGAGGGAAACTGCTTTTCTGGATTGGCAAATGTAGGAAACCTTTTTTTTGGTTTTAAATGTATAATACTACTTTTTGTTTTTATTTTTACCAAATCCTTTTGGTGAATGTTTTCTTCACATATCACAATCAGTAAATATCAGGGACACAGTTGATGCCAGGGAACACGATAATATAAATAGGAGGTCAAATGTTAAAAGCTGGACAAAATCTGCTCGATGCGGACTTCCATATCTTCCCTTCTTTTCCTTTGATAACAATGTTACATTGATGGGGAAAACATTATTTTTGATATCCTTTCTACGTTTAGCTTAATGCGGGCGTAATCGATCGAAGCTAGGAATGTAAGAGAGTTCGTTGCCTAGCTTTTCTATGACCTGACGCTGCAAAATTTAGGTGGCATTTTGTCCTGGGTTTAATGCTGAACTTTTTTTTTAATTTAGAAAAACCAAAACCCAAAAAGGTGCTCGTTGTTGTGATCATAACTTACGCATGTACTTGTTGCTAATGAAAGAAGGGTATTTCGATGGGCAAAACAGCCTTCAAAAGAGTTATGAACTGAAATGTATCAGTATGTGTTCTCCTGACAGAAAACAATTCTAATAGCAGTTGAAGTTTGGATCTGTTGAGATATTTGAAGACTAGTGGCATTTGTTAACTAAGCCTTGTTTGACCATGAACTGACAACAGTTAATCTCTGAGTGAGGGTTACAAATACTTTTCTGAGCCGCACGAAGTTCTCCTTCGGGAAACAGCAAATTAGCATTCACTAGCCCACACCAGGCGTGTTATTAATTGTTAGACTTTCTGGCAAACCTGTGGTGACCTTCTAAATGAGTCACAAAATTCTCGGAACTCTGAAGTTCGTGAACACAAATTCCAATGTCAAGCTTTGAAATGAAATAGTTCTTGGCGTAAATAGTTTGGTTGTGTAATCCTGTTAATTCATGACCCCATTTGGAATTTTCTTCGTTCTTCCATAAAAATTCAGATACTTGTCTTCAGTGGCCTTTGATTACGAGTCAGAAGTATGCTGTAGAACCCCCACGGGCTTCTAGTAAGTTAAAAGTGAGTTCTTGACCAAGTGCATGGCCATTTTTTGTTATTTGACATCCTCGGAATCAGAATGAAAACAATGTGAAGTGTTTCTTTACAATAGCAACTGTTTTCTCTAACTTTAATGAAATGAAAGAACATCTTAAATAATATTTTTCATCGTTTTACGATTACAAAAGCAGAACTGTGCAGAAAGCAAAGGGTAGTGCCAAATAAGAATTTGTGGCACAGTTGATCAAAACTATTAAACTTTAATGCTTTGAAATACCCTTATTGTAAAACAATGTCTCCTCTAGGTGATAGTTTTTTGTGATCATTAAGCGAATTTTGCCACGAAATATTTTATCAGGCCACATGTGGTCACATTAAATTCCCTAATTCAAACAGCTTAACGGATTTTCAGTGAAGTATTAAACGTTTAAGGTAGTTCTTTACAACATATACTTGTGGCAACATTCGTTTGGAGAACACACTATTTTAAGATATTAGTAAAATTTCAGCAACATTCACCAGCTAAGTAATGAGTAAAGCACACCATTGAAATCAATGGCAATATCGAGTTTTCTCAAATTGGGCATGGTGAAACTTTTTAAAACTTTGTGCACTGCTTCAGATGTCAAATGTAAGTGCTACAGATAAATCAACATTCTTATAATTTTAATTTACATCTTCATCAAAATATGTGTCATTTTAAAGCTAATGTTCAATGAAACAAGACTTAACATTTTGTCAGTCAACACTTGGTTGGAAAGAGCTACCTTAACAGGCCACAACCTCAGGAAGGCTATTACCAATTCTACAAAGCTTAGCTACCCGGCCGTGATTTTCAGCTTATGTATGATATAATGAAGTGATTTGTTAAAATCGTTCTTTATCCAAGATATTCGCCAACCCCTCTGCGACCTTTGTGGGCAGAAAATAACACCAAGCAAAATATAAATTCGCTGAGCACTTCTAATATTTATTTATATTTATCAGTTTCAGTTTAATTCTTACTCGAAGAAATATCTGTAGGTTTTGTAAATAATGGAAAAGCAAAAGCCTCCTTCTGAAAACCAGTGCCTTTTCTTTTTCTTTCAGCTGGAGAAATTAATTGAGAAGAATTACTTCCTGCATAAGTCGGCACAAGAAGCCTTCAAGTCCTATGTGAGAGCCTATGCCTCTCATAGTCTGAAGAACATCTATGATGTGGAGACACTAGATCTTCAAAAGGCAGCGCTCTCATTTGGATTCAAAGTACCGCCGTTTGTCGACCTCAGTATCCTTTATGAAATATAATTATTGCCCAAGTAGACGTTCTCCTGAGGTATCAGTCTTTTCGGGAGGAATAATTACCATATGTATGAACGTGTCGTTAGCTGACTCTGAAATAGTAATGATGAGTCACTTGTTTGGTGAAATGCACAGTCCTTGGGGAAGATTTTGAGCTTGGGTCAAGATGGAGGAGATCGACAACGATCAGAGAGGTTCTTAAGTGTTCGCTGTGCCTTGCTGAGTCCTGATGTATTATGGAAATGACAGAAAACTGAAGTTTTGGATGGCGTAAACATCAATATGATCGATTGTTGGAACATAACTATCACTTTAGGATAGAAGTTATTGATATTTCGAATGTGCACTAATTTGTCCTGCAATGATAGTCCTTCCGAACAAGTTGGCCGTTCCAATGAAACTTGAAAGATGCTCTTTAACTCAAGTCCCATGGAAGGTCTCGTGGGCTTATTTCACTGGATTTTCTTTTTGTAATCTAAGAAAACACTAAGAAGATTTAGGTTCAGACTCGGAGACTCGGCCTAATTATGAGGTTGAATACAACACAACGTAAATGCTATTATCTCGCCTCTCAAAGCCCCCACCCACCTCACCCTAGCACCAAGAAATAGGGAATCTTTCTGATCAACCAGTCGCATTTGATGAGGTGTCTTGGCAGTAGCAACATCAGGGTGTGTCGTCTTCTGGTCATTATTGATTGTTTTATTTCTTTTGAAAATTGATCTTCTTTGCATGTCTGTTCATTTCGAAATTATTTTCTTATTCTTTTTGAAGAGGGACAATGAGTCTTGTGTACATGTGCGTGCAACGTGCAATGATATCTCTTGTTTCTTAAAAAGACCAGTTTCGCTGTTCAGGCCTATTCAGGCTTTTGACAAAGTAAACTTTTGAGTACATTCACATAAATATTGGTACACTGTCTTTAATACTTGCATTAAAAGAATGCTAGATAAAAAGCAAGCCTTAGTTCATGGCCTTTTCTAGTGTAACATTAGATTAAGCTCGAAAAGTGACATGTACCTAAATGTAGAGGATGTCATGTACGTGACATGTCAGTCGCATGTTAACATATGCAATTATACCACTTATCGTTCTTTCTGGTGCAAAAACAACTTCAATCTTAGCACGACACCAATGTCTTGGTTCAGGTATCTTTTGGCTTCGTTTGGTAACCTTTTTGGAAGGTATTGGTACTTTGTTCTGAAACCGTGCAATTCTTTTCAGAAATAAAGAAAGAAATCCACTTACACTAAGAACTAATGTTTGTTCTGCATGTTGTGAGATCATTTAAAGTTGTAGTGAATAAGAGTGAATTGGAGTGTTTCATGAACAACACTGATAATGAACAAATAGCACAATAAACGTTTCAACTCGCATGCAATGAAAATGTTTCGACATCAGAATTTTTTAAAAGTCGTTTGCAAATCAATTTTAATTTATTAAAAATCCTTAACGAGTCATTCAGATGTTCATTCTAGTAAAAGTAAAGCGGCGAAGAAGAGAGGAGGAGGAGGTGGTTTTGGCTATCAAAGACCGAAGTTTTACAATAAGGCGAAAGTCTTCAGGCCCATAAATAGTAAACACAGGAAGCCAGATAGAAGACAGTTTACTCGATAATAAAGAAAACACGGGCAATCGCATTGTTGATTCTGAGTATTTCTGTGTAGCATTTTCTTGTAGCTCCCTAACTTTGTTTCGTGGGAATCTGAATTAATTCTGGCAGAAAATAAGAAATATACTCGGCATGTCACCACACAAAAGTACAAATGGTACTATAGCGCGAAGATTGTATTTTAAACGTTATCGAAACCGCCCCCCCCCCCCCAAATGACCTCGAAGTCTGAAGTTACAGTAACGTTGGTTACAAACTCGCATACATGTGTTGTTTAATCTGTGTAAAAATGTGAATGCTCCATGAGTTCACATTAGGTTTTTGTTTGTACAAAATGGAAAAGTAAACAAAGATGTGATGAATATCAATTGATTTTAAATAATGAATATTTCTGATCTTCAGCGAGATCTATACATGTGGTTTTGTTCATGGTTCTGTACAATAATAAAACATTGTAGAACGATGTTTAATGAGTTTTCGTTTGGTTATATTCAACTTTGTGCGGACGAATAAGAAAAGGGAAATTGACTTTTCGAGAAAATTGATTAAGTATTAAGACTATTAATGCGCCGACTGTATTGGAAAATTGATGGGGACCCTTTAAGAATAAATATGTAGCAGCTGTAGCAATATATTCTAACAATTATACCAATACATAAACATGTTGTTTTGTTCTAAGAAAACCCAGTTTTACTGAGAATGTTTTTGGTTTAGTTGAGTGATGAATACTCACTTTGTACAGGTAACCTTTCTCTAACTTGCTTAACAGCTTTGCTTTTATCTTACTGGTATTGACTGAACGGCTTACCGATGATTTGTGGTACATGAACAGTTGTTTGTGTTTCATTAGGCAGTGAAGTTCATGATTTTCCTTATTTCAACGTGGTCCGCAGCTAATTGTGCAGCTCAAAAATTAGATTCGAATCTCACAAATCTGCAGTTGCCGGGAAGCTAAAATACTTAAAGCTAAATCAGTTACTTTTTGCCGAGGCTAAATAAGCCAAGGAGGGGAGCGTTAATGCGTTTTGCCTTCAGTTGTACTTAATGGAAAAAGGAATGTGGTGATTTATTTATGGTAGTTTAGCTGTTGGTGACAGAGAAAGAAAGCAATCAGCACAGCACTAATCTGGTGTTTAGACCAGATTGGAACAGAAGAATGGATTAATGCCGAGTTCGCAGTAGTTTCCCCCACGGAGCCATGAATCCACTCACACCATGAAGAGAGGGATAAAGCATGGCTCCAGTCAATGTTTTTCCATATTCAGTATGGATCATCCTTTAATACATGGGAAGTAACTGTCTCATAATATTGTCTGGAAACATTGCTTGTGGAGAGAGATAGAGTTCGATTACTGCTATGATAATAACAAAAGATCGCTTAAATGGTATAGTACATTGAAAATTGGTGATAGTGGCCCGAATCACTTGCATTTTCAGATGTGAAGAAGTTTCATAATTCTCATTTAAATTTTAAGTGATCAATTACAAAAACTCAGCTGATTTTGTACTTACACCAATGTGAAATCAGGTAATCCAGAATCAGATATAGAAATTAAAAAACAGAAATATATTATTTTATTTGGACCTGGAAAACCCTTGGTCATTTGCAAAACATAAATATTTATTTGGCGTGATCATGGTCCTTTGATCATGATGCTTACTTAAACGACCCAGTTACTTTGGTGCTCAAAGTTGACAGACATTTGTGTCTCGAATCAAGAATGAAGTAACAGTAAATTGTCAAGCAGGTGTAGCACA
Organism: Haplosyllis leylae; assembly: GCA_038406175.1. Classification (NCBI taxonomy): domain Eukaryota; kingdom Metazoa; phylum Annelida; class Polychaeta; order Phyllodocida; family Syllidae; genus Haplosyllis; species Haplosyllis leylae. The sequence continues at coordinate 4,203 of JBCAUG010735063.1, read as the reverse complement.
AGATATTGCCCAGAACAGCACTGGATTGACCAGGACTGCATTGACAGTCCAAAACTTGGCAAAAGAGTGGTGTGGAGTAGCACGACAGTGAAAATCCGATATATCAAGCAGAACTCCCTAATTGCTACACTAGACCATTTGTTCATTTGGCAACATTTTCGCTTCTTATTGTCATTTTCTTTCTAAGAAATAACGTCTTTGTAAAAGCTGTTCGGCGTGTGTGGGAAATATGTAAAATGTACCTGTATTAGCTGTAATGCTGTAACGTTATGACTAAAATAATACCAGAGTTAAGTCCATCATCGGCAATTAATCAGTGACGTAGGCTGAAAATAGAAGAATGCAACGAACCCAGGACCTGGTCTGTTGAGGCCCAAGAAAAATAGATTTGGTTCATTTCAGATAGAAATATTTCCACCTTTTGAGGTGAAGTTTTATCAAGTTGCACGCCAGGAGACTATCTGTGATGCAGATGGCAGAACAGTGAGGAACAAAAATGTCAAAAGTCCCATAAATCTCCTGGTTGCCACCGATGTCTCTACTTGGGGGGGGAGGGGGGGTTGAAAGTTTCTTTGTAGAATCCCCGAATAAAAGTTGAGGATGTCTGGAAGGTGCTTCATAGAACCCCCTCCCAATTAAGCTTGAGGATGTCTAGAAGGTGCTTAATAGAACCAAAGAACTTTCATATATGGGCAAAGCCCAAGAACAGACAGTTGGCAAAATGGTGGCAGCTTTAATGGTGTCGTCCTTGGTGGCAAGATGTGAACGACATAAAAATGTTTTTCCCTTGGTCTTTTTTTTATCCCATCAAGAATCATTCCAATATGGTTTGGAGTGATAAGAACACTTTTCATGGTAAGAAATTCAAAATAATTGGTACTGAGGTCACTCTGTTTGCCAAAATTTTGTGAAGATGTACTCTCATCACCCCAAAACCATTCTAAAGAGAATCTACATGTCATGGGAATAAAAAAAGAGCAAGAAAAAAGACCCATTTTGAGGAATTCTAAATGAAAAAGTGTACAGATATTTAATTCATATCTTGCCACTGGGGCAATACCTTCCAGAACTGTGGACACTGGAGGAGATAGGAACTGTCACTTCTTTGGTCTATGCTTATGAAAAGATGTTCTTTGATAGACCCCCCCCGGCCCCTAATAGAATTTGAGGATATCTGGAAGGTGTTCTGTAGACCCCCCCCCCCACAAACATAAAACTTGAGGATGTCTGGGAGGTGCTCATAGAACATCCCCAATTAAACTTACGGATGTCTGGAAGTTACTTTGTAGAACCTCACCCCATCCCCCCGTCCTCTCATTAACTATTTGCGGAGACTACGCTGTACACCGGGAAGTTGCCGTCTCGCTTTAGTTCTTTCAATTTTACCATTAAAATGCATGTCGGCGAGGAGATGATCACTCCAGTGAAAACAAACTATTTCTTCATCTCGGGAAAATACCAAAAGAAATTCATTTGCAAAGTACACTGAAAAAAATAGGACGCTCTTTGATGATAACTTCTGATAAACTAAGTGGTAACGAAAGTTACATCCAAAAAAAGAAAGAAACCTCAGTGATCAAATATCTCTGTGTCAATTGGTACAAATGTAAAAGTTTACGTTTGTGCTGGATTTAAATGTAAACTTTTTTTATATTATAACCAGCCTGATAAGGGAGTTCTTTATCCCTCATGCGTAGAAACCTGAACAAACCAGGCCATGTGTAAGTAATGGAAAATCTCCTTCAAAACGGCTCTTTTTATCCACAAATCTTGAATTCCTTACTGATCACTGAAAGGAGCCTAAAGGCATCAAAAGAGAGAAGTTAAGGAAACATGCTATCCCTCACAAGTTATCTTGTGAAGAAGGGTTTGCTGAGCTTGGATTAAGCTCTATTTTTCCAATGCATCGTCGTCCCGAAAAGCGTTACTGTTACTGCAATGAAAACCTGTGACCATCTCAAATAAATCAAACTTATTTGACGCTAATGATCAGTTGTAAATGACACCTTACATGGTTGGTTCTGATCAACTGAAAGCTAATAACATACACAACAAGTTAATTCATAACTGGCAACTGCCTTTAAAATGTCATAAATTCGTTGGTACACAAGACTTTAAATGATTCCTTGTCGATACTAATTCGCCTGTGATGGTCATCAAAAATCCTCAAAATATTCAAAAAATATGTTTTGATGACCTTCATGTGTGACATCAAAATTTACCTCATTATGTGTGAACCTCATTGTGCCAAGTTATTTTTTGTGAACCTCCTCCCTGGTCCAAGTGATTGACTTTTTGACATCTGTTTGAGAATTTGGTCCTTTTCGACATTATGACATATGACTTATTAAACCACCTCAACCCATCATGGAGCTATTTTTTTAAACTCTCATCAATGTTTTTATGACATGTTACTTGTGTAATTTCATGGAGAGAGTAACCTGAACAGTACATGGCAGTGGCTTTAGTACCTCATATATGATTCATGTATGTTATTGAGAGACCTGCAATTTTTTAGATTTGCTTTATAAACTTCCCAATAGTTTTTTCTCCAACTTTTGAACCATTTGTCTTGATGTTATTAAAATTTAGGGTTTTGAGTTTGAAACAAAGTGAAATTGTCATTGAGCTTTGACAATTAAAACTCTATGATTTTACTGGGGACCTTCTGCTGGTTTAACTCAACAGTATCAGTTGCTCATAACTCATTGTTGTTTGCTACTTCATAATAGTTTAATTCTAGATATTTATGCCCATTTTCACTTGTTTTCAATGCAGAATGTTCTTTGGTTAACTGTCAAAGACCCTCCTGTCAACATTCACCAAGAAAGAATGCCAGGTCAAACAGATATTGTGTTGGAAACATATAAGATCATTGTCCCAATGTGGTATGATTTTTTCATAAATAATTGTTGAATATCTTATCTAAATGTTGTCTGGTGAATGGTGGGAGACATCTACTCTTATCTAGACCCTTTTATTTTTGATCTCTGAGATTGCCTGCAAGTACAAAATTAAATATTTTGAGTTATGGTGTAAGTCAATGTAGATGTGTTTCTAGGTCTTCTGTATGCAGACATATTATGACAGCTTGACAAAAAAATTAATTTTTTGAAAACTTGATTTGCAGCCAAAAAATCTGTCTTGCATTAGATCCATGTCTTGTTGTGTGGTGGAAGTAACATATAGCTTTGTTTTTAATTCTAGATCTGATGTTTATTAAGGTCTGTTCAGCACACTAGTGTTTGTCTTTAAATTCACCGTCTTTTGGGACTTGTTGAACAGTGGGATCAAATTGGTGTTGCGTATCAGCTAAATCTCTCCTCCAGTCATTTGTTCCAAATCAGTATCCATTCCCTTCAATGTCAACCAGTCTGCATAAAGAAAGTGTTTTTTACCATTTGTGATAAATTTGAATTAATCAATGTTAAAAACAAATATAAATCCCAGGAACAAGCAGATTGATCATTGTGAAAAACAAACATTAATGCTAAGAATATGAATAACTAGAACTGCACATTTTCATCAATTTTGTGATTAATTCATAATGGATTGCCTCGAAACCTTCAAAAATGAGATTAATTTTTCCAAGACAATCAAAATTGATGTTTTCTTTTTTGGCTGTAGATTGTGAAACATGACCATCTGCTGATGGTGGAGGGTCTCACATTCTTCTTGTTTCTGCTGTACAGTGTTACTCCCAATCGCAAAAAAAAATCATTTGAAACAGCAATTGGAATACCATTACTGTCTAATTCTATCATTGTTGTATTACTTTCATTGAAAATATCTCTTAAATCAAAAGTAGCAAAGTTGTCTTCTAACCCATCAAGCAGACATTCCTCTCTGTTTTTAGGTGGTTTAATTTCACACTTAACCCAGCTAATAGCATGGCACATGAGAATTTCTAATCAGCAATTTGGGACACTTCCCATTGGAATTTCTTTGTCAAAGTTTGACTGAAGACACATTAAGACATATCCTAGGACCCTTTTGGTCAATTTTGAAATATGTCAATTTTTGGTGACTTCAGGGCCATTTGAGCAAATCTCCAAAACTGGGTGCCTTCAGAAAATCAATTTTTTTTCAATGAAGGAACATAAAGTCATTTTATATTTATTTAGTCTAAGGTGGGCAGATCACTAGGCTATATGATGGGATCATTTTTGGGGGGTGTGGCACACTTAAGGGAGTGCTGCAGGC
>JBCAUG010735052.1:0-11776 GCA_038406175.1 Haplosyllis leylae | reverse complement strand
CAACCGCCCCCGCCCCCCTGCTCCCCTCCACCCACAACACTACTTCTGAAGAAAATGTATTTGTCTGGAGACTTTGCAATTACTTTCGCATTCTTTTGTTCCATTGTGCTTCTATGATTCTTGAAAGTGACAAAGAGAAAGGAAATTTCGGCGATAACTACATTTTCCCGGAATTTAGTGAAATATTATTTGCCATTAACACACAGTGACATCATGCAGAGGACGAATTAATTTCCCTTGGTATGAAAACTGTTCACCCAAAGTAATATTCACAGTATAGAATCTCATCAAGACCGAGCGTGGTTTTATCCACTGTATTATGCAAATTGCAAAACGTAATTTCAATGGGACCCTTTGTGTTGACAGTTTTCTGCAACATTCTGTATCCAATAAAAAGCTTTCCAAATCACACATGCAAACCGAATTACAACCGCTTTAGATCTACTCCCGACGAATTTCTCTGAGGATTTCTTGTATTTCTTGAATGTCTTTCTCAGTCGCCTTTTAAGCGCTTTTGTTAATAGCGGAAGCAATTTCTCTCTTGGAACTCGAAGCTACTGTTGCCTGTTTTACCAAGCCTAATGGTTCATTCCTAAATATGGTGTTTAGTACCTATGTCGTTGATTTTTTGCAAAGTGCATTTCAGCGATAGATCTGCATCCTCGGAGTCGATGCATGGCCGTAGAAGTTTTCATCCTCTGCAGATGTTCACATTAGTATTTAGGCTACTGGGTCCAAGTTGTACTGATACCTACCCAAATCGTTTCTGCTTGTTCAGTTCCGTAGAAATATTCAAGTCTTGAGAAATAACTGGAACTGAATCAGACATGAAAATACTTTTGGAACAGTTGTTGACCTAGCATTGGACTCTGGTTGAGCTCTCGCTGGCTTGTTTCATTCAGTGCATGTGACCCATATTGAGAGGAAATCTTTACACCTTCCGCACTGTACACAGTGTCACACAACGACATATTGTCGGATGGGAAATGGAATTGACGGTTATATTATCTGTGGAGGAAATGAGATGGTTTCGGTGTTTGACATGGAAATTGCCCGTAAGTGTAGCAACACAAGTAGATCAAAGTTGCAACGCAATCATAGGTCATGTTATCGGTAATTACAACTTATTTCCTTTTGCGCCTTTTCACTCGACTCTCTCTGCATGCTTAATGAAGTGGTAAGAAAATTGATATTTAGTAAAAATAATTCCGTGCGGATGCATTCCCTGGCCTCTGCATAATAAATGTGTTGTATATCTGAGTTTACCATTTGTAAATATTTAATGAAGACTGCACGCTGCACTAATGGATTCAAAGCACTTGATATCTGATTCCTAAGTAATGATGTTAAAGTGGAAATCAACTGATGATTTCTGCAGAAAATTCTTAAAAGTACACCAAAAATAAAACATACCAACACAAATTTACAAAATAAATTTGCGCTGGTGAAAACTGGTAATGTGGTCGATGGTTAAATTTCCCAGAGCCAAGTCTGCCATCATCAATATTTGAGAGCGAGGGAACAACCGGGATCAATGGGGTTACACAACCATAGTATTACATTCTTGTCAACATATTGATGTCTGGTCTGGGATTTTGATGAAACCCTGAAGTACATTATGATGGTCTGTTACTAGCTGGAAATCTGTCCATTTGCAGTGTGATGCTTGAGGCCACAGACCGATGATGACATATTGATTGATAAGTAAATGTTCTACGAGTGGTCTTTATTCCAATGTTGACCTACGAATAAGGTATTAAGACAAAAAACATTGGACAGTCCTTTTCTTTAGAAATTCAAGGTTTTTTGATGTGATATTTGCTTGTAAAACTAGAAATAAAAAATATCCGAATCAAAGTGCCCTGGCTATTTACGCAGTTATCAAAATAGCACATGAAAAATTCCAGATAAACAAAATTTCTTTCAAATGTCTTTGTAAGTTTCATGTACATTCCCAGCCAAATATCATCAACACAAATGCTTTCGGGAAAGACATTCAGTGCTTCAAGGAACATCTTTGTTGTTGACTGATGGGAAATGGAGAATGGAATGGCATAGTCATGGGGGATTAAAATATCTGATAGTAATGTAAGTTTCTTCTCAGGGAAGAAAATCAACAGGTTTGCATAACTTTCTGATCGATTGTCTTCAATAGATGACCAACTGACAATACACGTCCATGAACGATGATTCCATATTTCATAAGTTTCAGAAATAGAAAAAAATACGTCTTATGGCAGGAACTTTTTGTTGAAGTTCAACACCTGACGTTAAATTAATCATGTCACCAGATGCAACACATTCGACTTGTCAGCCACAGTATCGAGATTTATACCCATTAAGGGAATGAAAGAGGATCCATATCTGCTAATGGTATTTATTAAGGGGATTCTCTAAAGACAAAGTGTGCCAGTATTCATTCAGTGAGGGTATCAAAGGAAATGGCAATATCGAATCTGCGTTGATGGAAACTCAATACTTGATGTGGGAGGAACGGGAGAGTGCACATTACTCATCATTTAGAACCATTGGGAAGCTAAACTAACTTCCTGTCAAGCTTCAGAGATTTACCTAAAATGGAATATTGTTTTATTTGATTGCATTAATGAAATTACGAAAACCGAGTTGGGTGTTTATCGATTGTTACAAAACAGTCTGTGTGAACTAAGACTGAAAGTTTTCCGATAAATTGTGGAACATATGGTTTTGTAGTTAACATTTAGATGAATTCAAAACGTTTATTTAAAGAGTCAAACTACAGCTTTTCCTCAAACAAGGTTCTTGTTAAATCCTCCTGGTATGAAATTTTTTGATGTGATGGCTTTTATTGATTACATCGGACAAGTGTCTGCCTGAGGACAGCGACCAACACGGAGAATGAGACCAGCAATAATGTTTGCTTGATCTGAAGAAGCTTTGTAGATGTTCTACCAGTATCTGGTTCCACAAATTTGACGGAGTTTTGCCTTCCAGTTGTGACATTTACTGAAATTGAGTATTAAATGTTACGTTTCCTGTCACGTTTAATGAAACAAATAGGCTGACATTATCGTGTACAGATACCTTTATGTTTAACGGAAAGGTTAAAGCTATATGTGGTACTTAACAATGGCCAACATTTTGTTTAACTTTTATTTGACGCCCTGAACTTTTGATAAAAAACTTAAATTTAAACCGTGGTAGCATATAATAATATTTATTTGATTCTCAATGCTGTGTACACTTATCCATTCTGTTGGTTGATGTTACCGAGACATTTGCTGATTAAACAAATAAAATGAGAATCGGGTAGTTCACGAAGTCATGTTTTGACTATCCTCTAGAGGCGGAACTCCCTGTTTACAATGTTTTTATATGATCATTAAGTAGATACATCTTTAGCATTTTTGTTTGAGTGGTACTAAATATAGTTATACAGCAACTATACAGTCACTAAATCACTTCCTGAGACATTCATATCCGTACTGTTTGTATCGATCACTATATATACCGATAGAGTTTGTTACCACGTGGAGTGGCATCCATAAGTTCAACGTTTTGACACTATTTGTGATAATGTTGTTGTTTACGTCCTGTAAATCCAATTCTTGAGACTAATGTTCTTGTCGATTGATGTAAACATACAATTAGTAATTACAGTGTTTAAATAAAATAAATAAGTTTTCTTGATTATTCTATCTTTTAAGCTGAGTAGTCAGTACTGTAATTTAAAGGATAATCTACGAACCTCACAAAACAGTGAACTGTTACCACGCATAATGATGCTTCAACAACGGAATTAACGAAAATCAATACAATCTAGGATAAACGATAAACGATATACATAGCAAATCTAACAGGTTATTTTAATCATATTGTTACCACGCATAATAAATGTGGGCATTCTTGATGTTCACTTCTCACACTTGTGTCTTAGTCTTTGTTGCGCGAATTTGAATGTCTTATCACATTTTTTTACACTTGTAGGGCTGTTCCCCGGTGTGGTTGTGCATGTGTTGACGAACATTGCGTATGTCAATGTTTTCATAGTTGCAATGCTTGCATTTGATAGGGTCGCTTTTATGCAGTTCTTCATGAGACTTCAGGTCACTTTGCCTCTTAAAGGATGACTTACACATTCCGAATTGACATTGGTGTCTGGTAGTATCCATGTGTACACATTCATGGTGGTCCTTCTCTGATTTGAAGGGAAAAGTACGGGTACAGAAAGCACACCCATATTTTGTGTCTTTGTGGACATACTGATGCTTCCTTAGGGAAAGTGGGCTGTAGTACTCCTTGTTGCAGTCTGTGCATTTAAGGCTGTTTGTGATTTGTTTTGAAATGAATGTTTAAACCCTTGACAGACTTCGACCGATGACCACAAGATTTACAGGTGAACACACGCTTTCTGACTTGTTTTAATAGGTCACTATCCTTATGTGATTTGATTCCCACTGTTCTAATCCGAAATGTCGCAACTTGTTTTTTTTTTGGTTCATCCGGTAGGGCGACTGTAGTAGCATCAGTGTTTACCTCAGGCGGTGGTGGATCATATATGATGGTACTATCAGAGTCGTCTTTTTCATTATTGTCGGCTGTTTTGCGTGGTAACGCAGATGGAAGGGTATGAGTGATGGATGGTTCTGTTGCCCATTCTTTTAGAGCTTCTTTTCCATTGAGCTTGCAATCTTGCCAATGATGGTTTCTTTCTAGGACGCAAGCTCGGTTTTTTCCGTTTTTTAGGAATGTCTAAGTCTAAGTCCCACTGTTTGAATGATTCATTAATGAAGTCAATGTCTTCTGAGCTAAGATTTTGCACCTTGATGCTGCATTTATTTCTCAGGATATCCTGATGGCTCAGTTGGACTATATCATCTCCATCTGCATTTAACACTTCGTAGTAGACATCAGTTGGCTTATCCAAATGAACTTTGGGTAAAGATCGGCGGTTCATACAGCTACCTAGTTTGTGGACAGCTTTTTTTGTCAGAACTTTCAGGGAATTTTTGGGGACACGGACTAATTCAGTTCACTTGAAAATGTAAGATTTTTTTTATCAAAGGTTGCAAATGAAGCCCGTGTTGGCTTTTGATGCGTATTTTTACTCTGAAGCATACAACCTTAAGTATTAACGAATGAGGTACTCTGGTGTAACTCCAGTAAACATTCTGTTTGGACCAGGTGGCAGTGTTGGCCTCAATAGGATGACAAGCAAGGATGCATGCGGAAGGCTTCACAATGGGAATTGAAGGCATGTGAGTGAGACATAAGGTACGAAACATTCGTGAGGTTTTGCATTGCAAGTTGCGGGGATAGTGCCTGGAAGGGTTTGCAAAGAGAATTTAGTGAACTCGAGTGAAATACGAGATGCGAGTCACCAATGTGAATTTCTTCACCAGTGTAGCTTTTCTAATTCATTTGTACCATCTCAAAATTGAAACTACCCTGCCGTGGTCACTTACATAAATCAAAAAGAGGCGCACTTAATCTAGATACATTTCTGGGTCGAAATGAGGAAAATCACATGGAATGTTAACATTGAAATCCTTCCAAATTCTGTTGAAGCTTTCATGTTGCTGAAGGAAATTAACAACTCAGTTCATTAGAGCGACAGTTTCAAACGATTTCCTTCTGTGATAGAAGTGAATTGATTTCAGAGATTTGATTGGTGAAGTTAGTAATGTACGGAATAGCACGGCATGTTTTCGTTTGTTGCTTTTCGTGTGGTCCAAATGAGTTTTATTGATATGAATGAGATGTCAGAATTCAAAGTAATTTCACTTCATATTTCTTTTGATAACAAAGTAAAAATGGCGGTAGGAATTGTTGCTAAAGATTCATAATGTAAAGTTAAAACTGACTTTGATTGTATTCGATAATAGGTAATGACTTGAAAGCCATTCAGACAGGCCCGTAAAATATTTTGTAATTTTCACTCATTGAATGCACACAGTTCAAATACGTCTAAATCAGCTTCTGAATTGCTGTTGATTTGATTTATTTTTACTCGTAATCAACCCCACCAAATGTTGATTACTGTGGTGAAAGCAATCAAAACTGATATACAGGCAAAAAATATTTTAAATTTGACGAGAATAATATAGGGCATTCTCTGTCGTAATTTCGGAGGCACTCATTAGATCGCATTCTGAATGCCTAAATAAATAAAGTAAATTGTGCAGTTTAGGGTCTGGAGCATGCAAACAGAGACCATCAGTGGCTAATAATCTGTTGACTACAGAAGTGCCAGATATTGTTATTGTCGCAAGGACGGAAGCCACATACGGTCATTCTACACACATAATCTTGATGGAAGGCCAACTAGTAGGACTGCTCTTCTGTGGTAATTTTCCCCATCCATTCACAAAATAGGAAGGCAAATATGATATGATACCCAAATGTTCTCACACTAGTTTTATCGTTACATTAATCAGCAAGTTTACTACCCTAGCACAGTTACTTTGAGAGCATTTTTGTTATTTGTTTTCTTGAAAGGGAATTCATAGCACGAACAAAACTAAATGAATGTGGTTTCAACGCTTAGAAGAAAAAAATATCTTGATGGGAAAACTTCGTGTCTTTGACATTTAATTGACTTTTTCAAATTGCGTAGAAGTTAAAAACGTTGAAACCATTTAGCAATGTCTGACAACGGTGAGGCAAATTGATGAAAGGTTAACTTTTAAGCTTGGACTAACGTTCGCAATCAGGTGTTTGTTAGGCCAGGTGCAACTAAAAGATTTTTAATTGGAAAAGCCTCGGAACACAAAAACAGGTAGAAGAAACACTTTCCGGTGAATTCGATACATATCTTTGAGGCGAAGTGAACGGATTAGACACACATTGCCTTGTTAAAACATCAGAGAAAAAAGATCATTTCTCGTCTTTGTAAGAAGACTTTTCATCTGGTAATTGGACATTTACTAACTAGATACGTGACTCTGTTACAGGCAGATTGGATTACTTTATGTCTTTTCATACTTGATAATATTTGTGGTTCTGAAGTTTACCTTTCTTTTTTCTTGGGATTGTTGCAGGATTTTGCAATGTAATTTAATATTGTCTTTGTGCATTTTGAATTAAAGCTAGACAATCAGAACCTTGCTACGAATTCTTGATGAATTTTGGAAACATGTCAAAATATAATTAGTTTTATGTGTTAGTTCAGTCTGCACGCATGTGCGTTGTTTTGTTCATTAGTCTGGAATATCTGCTTCTATCTGATAATTTTAACAAATAGTGTAAAATGATTTGTGGCAGCTCAAAGGAAACTTGCCAGCAAATTCACTCAGATTTAAAATAATAGAGGATGTTTTGTGAAGAAAGAAAAGCAGCGCACATCTAGATTGGGATAATTCCATGTGAAGGTGCTACAAAGCTATTACCTCAAGTATATTTACCCATTATCCCTAGTCGATTGTCATATGTCACTTTTGATGGCCCTTACGGACATGAAAGATAATTACTGCAGCTGCTGGTAATGAAGATATTAATACAAATGGAATTCTGCTGTCTTGTGAGTCATGCGATGACAGTCAGTCCTTTGATGGCCAGGAATGTATCAAAATACGTCACCATCACTTCCACACTTACAAATTATCCTCCTATTTTGAGACTTTGATTAGTTCTTCAAAGACCAGATCACATAGACATACATAATCCTCGATATGTAACTATGGCCGCAATAAACGGTTTATGTATGTACAATTCATGGCATGTTCATAACACATAGAATGTCATGATGGAGTGGTATTTCAACACAGAATGCTGCAAGAGCTTGTGACGAGTTTGGATATCCCGTGCGCCTGCCACAATTCTGCAAAACAATAACATATTCTATGGAGAAACATTTCTGGCAGACACATAGTTTACAGGTAACCATGACCTGTAGTTAAGAAATCTGTGCAGCAACAATCAGTTACATGAAAGAACGTCTCACATTAAAAAGTTGCTTGTGCCTAATTGTGTCACATCTTACTTCATGATTCAAAAGACGACAATCTTCGCTCATTGTGGGAGTGTATTCATCAGCCGGTTACATTTTCATTGGCATGGAACTAAAAGCGAGCTGCAATCTTGCAGCAGCTTGGAATTTTTTCTTGTTTTGTACGACACCTTTACTGGCCAATCCATGTGGGTGAATGTCAAATGCTGATGGCACACCCTCCAAAGGCTAATTACAAAAAAAACTTTCAGTTACGTTTCTGTTTGTATCTATAAAAAATTAGGTTCATTAGAAGAAAAAAAAAAGAAACCTTTTTCTAATCTTGTTGTTGGGGAAGAGACAACTTAACCATGCCCATAATTTAAAAACTTCAAAGGCATAACTCTTACAATAGGTCCTTGGATCAAATTATTGTCAGTCATCATCAGTTACTTATTCCCAATTTTTTATCTGAAAAATAGTACGCTTCATATAGCACATAGTACTGGAGCAAGATCCTTGCGAGAGTGGAAAACTGAAGGCATTGGCTTGAAAGATCAACTGATGTCACTAAACTCAAATTTATCGTAATATGGTTGATTCGTTAAAAGCATTGTTAGGCGAAATTGTTGCGGAATAGCAGGAAATACTCATTAAATTCAGCTGCTTATGGTCGACGAACATTATTACTAATAAATATTAATGTTTCCTGTCGTTTTCGTGTCCAACAATGGAACATTATGGTAAACGTGCAATAAACCTCGGAAGTCATTCTATGTTGTAAGCTTAAATAAACCCGGTTTGGTATCAATCAAACTTGCATCAGTAGCAACGTTTAAGGACAAAAGTGCGCAATACTGGTGATCTAAAACGAATGAAATGGTATTTTTGTTGTCCGATGAAAACGTGAACTGAAATGGACTCGGGTCTTTCCACTGTGTAAAAAAGATGTCACTGAGTCTCGAGCAACAGCTTAGAAAAGCAAGAACAATAGCACGGTATCATCTAGATCAAGTTAAGGTTGAAAACGTCACGTTTACGCCACACATATTGCGAAGCTATTTTTCGGTATTTGTTTAAAAACTGATTCAGAAAAGGTTCATCCATCTTTCTTTATTATTGCTTATTGAATAAAAGTTTAGATGATGGAATGGAGGTAAGGGAAAATGAATTGATGGTACTCGCCTGATACGTGTGACATTGATCACAATTAATCCTGGCATTAAGTGATCTCTGCTATTCGCATAGATAGATGCCAAAGCGGCTCTTAAATTAATCCAATTGTGATGAGGATGGATGGAGTAGGTCTATGTGTTTCTCATCAGGTCGAAAGTACACCCGACTGTAAGTGTTTCAATTTACCATAAAATAGAAAAAAAACGAGTTAAAAATGGGGAAGTCAACAACACGTAATCGTGGAATCAGATCTATACGATCAGTTGTCTTTTATTTTTCGACATTCAATTGCAAAAAAATATGTTCAAAAGGGAATAAGCATTAATGAATACCTTATTTTGGAAATCATTATCAGAATAACCGGCTATTATTAACATAGCTATGTCTGCAAGAAATCTGAAACTAATTAAGTTGTTCCTATGTGCATCACCTGGGTGTGTCTCACAATGTCATATCATCAAGGTATTTTTGACGTACATCCTCATGCAATACATGCAAGTCTCACAGTACTTTGGCGACTACTTTATATCAGGTAAAAAGTGGTTCATCATCATCTGCGTGATTACCTTGTTTGTTTTAAATCACAAAGACCCTCAAATGGAAACCTAATATGCAAGAACTATTACACAAGCGTTAGAAGAATGTTTCTTGGAACGGGCTCTTACGATCTATCGAAAGAAATATCCATACACTTTGGTTCCATTAAGTCCAATTTTCTGTAGCTTCTGATTTCTTTTGTTAATTTTAGGTGAGCAGTATATCGCACCTGAAATTCGAGTTATCTATTTACTGTAGGTTTGCACCGCTATGCTAATAATAGTTAATGAGCTCTGTGCATGTTGTGTTGGGTATGTCTGACAAAAAAAAAACTTAATAAAGAGAAGCTGTCGTCATGTCTAGTAATATGGCAGCGCTTTAAAGCAGTAGAAGAGTACTTGTTACCCCTTTAAAAGAGACACTGCATAATATATCAGAGAGATATAAGGCGTTGTTAGTTTGGTATCTTCCACAGAGAAATACCTATTGAATACGAAACTTGATATTTGTATTTTGCGTAGGAATGAATAGTATACATGGTGTTTCTGCTGCACCAAGATGCCAGCTGAAGATTCCTGCAGCAGCTTGTGTTGAATGTCTTGTCACCGATTGTAAAATTTATAAATAAATTTCTCTTCGCCTGCGTGCAGAAACTTTAAAGGTGAAATCCTTGACAATAGAGGGAACTTTTTGAAGTTTACAATGAAACTAGTGCAGCATAGAAACTTCATTTTGGTATATTCTCTTCCCTGACATTCGTCTATTTGTCTATTTTAGCGTGCCCTTTGTCAAAATATACATTATCCAGTGACATTGGTGTGATATCAAAATGATATTAAAACACTACAAAATATTTTGCGGGTTTGTATGATTGGTGTTATGGGCTTGGGCTAAATGTTTGTGATTTTTCTATGAAATGGCAGTGGGAGTAATTCAGATGATTTCCCGGGAAGAAGACCTCCTACGGGAGTGGGTCATTGCTTTGTTAATGTTAAGTGCGTAACTTGAGAGGGTGAATACTATTTGCGGATTGAAGTACCTTGGAGATGTACTGATGGTCCTGAGGTTAATCGCCTCGAAACCTTTCAGCGTGTTACTCTCGCTGTAAAATTTCGTGTTATATATTTTGCAGAAGCGAAAGTGAAAGAAGTGCAGTACACGAAACCGAATTGTTTGCAACATTTGGTGCATTTAATCAGTGTTTTTTTGTACTATCACCACATGAAAAGAGAAACACACGAATAACGATGCACCCAGAACTGGGGCTCAAAATTGCCTCTCAGCAGTAAACCCACTCAAGTCAGAAGTCCCAAGTTTTCATTTTTTTTAAAAGTGGTGGGTTGATGGGGTGGGGGGGGGGTAAACCAAAGTATGTCTTCTCCAGTACAACATGTCCGCCACCTTGTTTCACTGGATTAACGAAACCATGATCAGTTAAGTGAATGTGGTGATTATTACTACTAATTTCGGTCGTGACAACTATTGACAGTCTTTCAGTTTATTCCAGCAAATTTAGATGGAGACTTTCTTGTTTACTACATTCAAAACTTGTTGTGTTCAGCAAAATACTAAACCGTGGGAGTAAGGAAAATACACACAGCTTACATTACTGCTTTTATTAATAAGATAAAGCATCCATATATAACATCCAAGGAGGAAAAACCTTGAATTAAGAAATCTAGTGTCTTGTTCCAAAGATAGAATTTTAATATTGCTGTTGGAGGTGTAGAAGCTATTCGCAATCAAAAGTTTTAAAAAAAATCCAGTTCTTGAAGTTATAATGTATATGATTGTACTTTGTATCTTCAGAAGCCGTTAACAACAATGCTACGAAGAAGTGTCCTTTCCTGGTCCAGAGGCTGAGTTCGTCCAGCACTGAACCCGAGGCGACTGGAGAAGTACTTGATCTAGTGACCGCTGCCCAGGCTGCTATCAAAGGTAATTGGATCCATTCATGCATCAGTGGTCAACGAGTTTACACCAAATCCAAATTTCGGCGCCGTTCTGTTGAAGAATCAACCAGGAAGAAGTTTAGTTCAAAAATTCAGTATTTACAATGAACTTATTACCGCCCGCGTACGTAGTACGTAATCTTTTCAGTCTGTTCACAGGGGGGGGGGGGGGGAGGTCCCCAGTATGCCTTTTAGGGGACTCCTC
>JBCAUG010735041.1:0-11777 GCA_038406175.1 Haplosyllis leylae | reverse complement strand
CAATTTTTCTCTATCATCTACCTACCTAAAGCAAAGTTACAGGTAAATTAAAACACATAATCAGATAGGGCGCGACAGAATTCTGATAAGAATTCTTGTTTGTATCCGAAGTCTAATGCGGGCAATGCCGAAAAATGTTGAAAGAACATTTAATGAACTTCTTGATTATTTTTGTCAGCAGTGTGATATTGGTCAATATTTTTCGTCAACAGTGTGATATTGGTGAATATTATTTTCACGATACAAACATAGGTGAACCATGGAATCTTAGTAACATGTCCACAAACAACAAGAGATTTTATTTGAACTCTTTTATTGTTTGCAGTTGTAAGAAGGTGGAGTACAGACCGGTGGAGGAGCTGCCGGACACCAGTGTTATAATATGTTTTCACAATGAAGCGTGGACGGTGCTACTTAGAACAGTACACAGTGTACTGGACAGGTCCCCTCCCTCACTCATCAAGGAAATCCTACTCGTCGACGATTACTCTGACATGCGTAAGTATGCAAATGTTTTTATGTGTAGGGGCGGGATGGGAAAGGGGGAGCTCAAGTACCTGAATGTTCGTAATCATCAAAATTATAGTGATCTGCAGAGAATGCGTGTTTTCCTGTTGTGAAAAAGAGTATTTATCTTCTGTGGGTAATTTGTATGCTCATCAATTGTGTTTAGCCGTTAAGTCTTTAACCTCATTAACGTTTGGCTAATTTTGAACCTTTTGACATATATATGAAAGTTAAAGCCCCAAATTTGTTATATTTGGTTGGCCAAAGGGAAACATGCTGAATCACAGTAGCAAACAGTCTCCAGTTTATAAAAGACAAAGTTGCGTTGAACTTGATTTGGCAAAAGAAAGCTCAGTTTGTAAAGACTTCTTTAATGAAGTGCTTACAAGAGGTTTTGTACTGAGAGATAAATGAACACCTTTGCACAAAAAGCATCAGACTATCATTCCAGGCCAAGAAAGGCGCCTGCACTGAACAAATGTCGGATAATTCGAAAGAAATTAACTGTTAAAAAGCGATATATTTTCAAGGCGGTGTTTCCACCACCTGCAGGCAGAACGAACTACTTCTGTCAGGAAATGAAGAATAATTGCACAATTGAGAACCATATAACTCCCAACCCACAGAAGCAGCCTAATGTAATCTTTGTATGTGTCCATTTGTGTAAATTTTCATGACCAGTAGAGTTAGATTACATCAGTTGTTTCGTCACATTAAGTACTGCAACGTTACTGGTAAACTTTGATAATAGTTTTGCCTTTAAAACTGAAACAGATAAATACGCTGCCGGTTAATTTTTGCAACACTGTTGGAGGAAAATGTTCCTTAGAATTGTTTTCATGTTACCTTGTATTTTCTCGATGCAATGGGAATAAAAAGCATCGTGGGATTACGCCTAGGTCGCAATTAAAGTATCCAATTACCGTTCAAAAACATTCCATGAATTCGACTCCACTGTAACTAAAATCCGTTTGACAATATGAAACTAAAAGCGGCTTCAGCGAAGAAAGTGATGTCCTGAATTCAACTTACGTTCCACGTAATTAGGGAATTATTCAGATTAAAAGCAATTACTTTGCGTCAATTGTTCTTTGACAGAGATATAAAACGAAGCCCAGAGACAAAGAATCGAACTTATAAACGTGTATTACACAATGAAGATAGGCATGGGCACAAACAAATGAAGCAGTAGCGTTGATGTGATGTCTCACTGTGGGGCTCTACTGTCCCTGAAAAAATATCGATGGAAGAAAGTCTCGCAAGTTTGAGACAGTGCTGATTTAAATCTAGTTAGGCATTCTACTTTCAATGCGCATCGGCTTCCTCCCAATCGGAGTCCACAGATATTCGTGCTGTTTGAAAGCAAATGAAGTTGCCAATTAGATTTAACCAAGGGAATGACTTGATTGTTCTAGATGCAAATGAAAATTTATGACAACTAGTTCGACATCGTAATGAAGCACATTTTATATTTCTAGGGGCTTGTCAGCCCAGTTGGCCGTGATTGAATGACAAGACTTCCTTATTTGCGCATATCATTTCATTTAGCTATCACATGGAAAGCCTCGCAATGAGAATTTGTCTCAATTTGTTCCTCATAAGGTCTTTTTATTGTGCGCATTCCTGACGAAATTACAAATAAAGGCAGTTGCTGAATTGTGTGTATGAACAATTCATGAGAATTCTCCGTTCCATTAAACGGAATGTAATGTACCTACAAGTCAATAAGGAGCTCCATTTGGACAAGTCCTAACCAAATTTACGTGAGTTTGTATCACGCCGCTAAACTCACACATTTCATCAACGTTGAGTGAAGCTTATTTATCCGGACGCACACAATTTATCGGCAGATTTTTGGCAAATTCAATAACAGCTGTTTCTTGTTGCGCTATTCATGACATTCTTCAGGAAAATGTCACAATTGAGTTATCCCTTGTTTTTACACGTCAATGGAAAAGTGCTTTACACTTGTGAAGTCCTGTACAGAGGGTTTAATGTATATGAATCCTCATGAGCAGGCTGAAGAAATGCCCCGTCTGCAAAAGATCTCAGGGTTTGCACCCACATTTCGTAATTCACTTTTTGTAACGTGTGTGTTTGTAAATTCCCTTCAGTGATTGTGACTTGGAATTTTCATATTTTTTATGTAGTCTTGTCAGTTTTAAAAGAAAATTACAGTTTTTTTGTTGTATTTTTTTTATCTGGGGAGCGAAGTGTCAAAATTGGAAATTAACCATCCAAGTTTGAGTATCTCGAATCTTACAAGAACTTTTTACTTCTTATCGACAAATAGAACAAAGGAAACTGTAATTTAACTGTTGTTCAGCAATGACAAAGACGTGAAAAATAACGACCTACTGATACCGCCAGAGCGAGAAATAGCCAATTCAGAAACCTTGACAAGTTGCTGTTTCTGTATGACACAAAAATATGCACGTGGGTTTTATTTTGCTGGGTGTAAAGTGCCCAAGGCTGAGTATCTACTGATGAAACTTTATTTTAGGGACAAAATTAGAACTGTCAGATGGAATTGAACAAAATTTATTGTGTTGCTTTAAATCTCATAAATTCGTTATTACTGTATGCAGAGACTGCCCGCCCCGAAACTACATTGATCTACCTGCAGGCTACGTGTAACAAAATTGCCACAAGTCTCGTCCACAAACTCGTTTTCCAACATAAGCGCCAGAGATTCCTTGGTCGAAATTCAATTGCAAACTTTCGGAATAAATTTTCATCAGATGCAAATGTAATAAGACTAGAGAAACTACATTTTGACGTGTTGGTGCAAATTGGATGTGCATTGGCATCTCATTGACAGATTTTCTTGCACTGTTTTGTAGCTGTCTTGTTAAGCCTCCAAAACATCATCAATTTGCAAATGGAATACCTTGAAAAATCCTCGTAATGCGGGTTATTTTCCAGAAAAGTTGTAAACTTTTATCTTGTGCGTACATCGAGTAATTTGTTGTACTTAGTATGCAGAAGACGGGTAAGGTGAAACGTGTTTGGAACCAAATCCATTTAATTATTTCTGTCTGTTACCAGTTACTTTCACAGTTTAAACTAACATTGTTAACGCAAGTTTATTTTTCTTTGTACAAGCGACTAATAACAAAAATATCGGTGATTTGATTCTTTCTTTAAAATTATGGCGATTATTTCTCAGAATGGTAATACCGGTTCTTTCACATTTCATTCTATCAGTGTTGGGACACAAAATCCACAAAGTGCTGTTGTCAACACACAAGACTAAATAATTACCCACTACGCTTCAGGAGACAAGATTCACTCATTAGTCGTGATATCAAAAAACACTAATTACGTCTGATGTAGTCGGCAGCGAAAGTTTATCTACACAAAAGGCTTTTGCTAATTATTGTTTCTTACGTCTAATCGCGTTAATGAAATGGGCGTGAGGACGTCGGAAGAATTGAATTCATTCGGTCGTGTTAAGGAAAATAAAATTTACATTGAATTGTTGTCTTTTGCAGTTTTAATTAAAATCAGTCTTTCAATTTTTCAGCTCACTTGAAGAGCCATTTAGAAAATTACATAGAGAAGTTGGGGAAAGTGAGGGTTGTGCGGACGAAGCGGCGAGAAGGTTTGATCCGTGCGCGTCTCCTCGGCGCATCCGTGGCACAGGGCATGGTACTCACCTACCTCGACTCACACTGCGAGGCGACAGAAGGTAACAACTTCAAATACTTATGTCAGAGTCAGATGCGCAGAGTCTGTGTTTACACTCTTTCTGTGTGAATATACACGCTGTGCATCTAACTCTATGGTCATCTCTCGGAAAGAAAAAAAATTGATGCCGTATTATTCTGGAAAAAGACGACATCTGTAATGAAGCAGCGAACGTCTTGGCAACAGGTATCTTGAATTAAATCACGTCACATTATGATTTGCATTTGGCAGAGTTTTGGCCACAAAAAACGGTCTCTTTTTTACCAAAGAAACCACCTAATCTCAAATTATTGATTGGAGAGACAATTCTTTCATCAGGGAAATTATATACTACATTTTGTCACAGTTTGCAAAGATGTATCTCAGCGGTAAAAATTAGTCAAAGAATCCAAGCGTTTTCCGGTTTTCGGTTTATTTTCCTCAAGTTAATTGCACTGTGCTTGTGATCGGTGGTAATCTTATCTGTTAGCAATTCCAAATATTAAGTTATAACAGTTTTATGTAATAATGTTGCCATATTTATGTGCTATTCATTATGATAGATACCAAAACAGAACACAACATCCGAGCAGATAACGATAATTATGAGTCATATTTTATTACTGTATTTACATTCATGTTCGATAGTTTCTCCCATAAACTATAAATAAGACCATGGGTTATCACACTTCGCCCTCAATTCCCCGAAAAAAAAACATTCTCAATGTGACTGTGCCATTGTCATCTCCGCTTTTATGAGATTTAACATGATTAAAAGATAATGTTGTTAAGGTTTTCCTATCGTTTGCCACATGAAATCGGCGGCAAATTGAATTCCGTTCTGACAGCAATTTCCTTCCAAAAAGAAAGACAAGAAGTCCTTTATGCACAACTTCACAAAAGTTAATGCACGGTATTAATTTTCTTAATGATGTGATTAGTGATAAGCTGTCTAATAAGATAATATCCCGAGGGAGGATTCTTCTTTTTCTCATTTATCTTCACTTATGAAACATTAATCGTCAAAAGTAATTGTCAAACACAAAGCATCGGAGCTGATGTTGAAATGTGTCATATCGTTAGGTTTTATAAACAGCTTGTTTTACCAGATAAGATTGCCACTTAGAAGCTAGCAATGACGTTCTTTCCTTTGTGTCACAGAGCCCACAGTTAATGACGACTTAATCAGACTCAGCCTGACATGTGTTAAGTTTAGACTGACGTCAAAGTATAGATTTACATTTGTAAATATAAAACCCACTTATCCTTGAAAGCTTTTCTGAAGTAATAGACTTTATGTTATATCCTTTGCATTTTATTTTCAGGGTGGTTAGAACCTTTGTTGGACAGGATAGCGGAGAACAAAAGCAATGTAGTCACGCCTGTTATAGATGTAATAGATGATGAAACACTCAAATACCAGTACAGCAGTGCACAAAGTACCAGTGTCGGTGGATTTGACTGGAATCTACAGGTAAGCGAGTCACAAAGGGGATGGTCCCCCCCCCCCCCAAGTTTGACTTGCTGAAAACGAAAATATGCGGCCCTGTTTCGGAATAGAAATTCGGGGCCTGAAGAAGAAACTTTTTATAATTTACACTGAGAACTCTGGTAAGGATATTTTTACGACAGCAGGATAGATGTTTCCAAAGTGAGATAAATAATGTAAGACAAATACACAAAACTGTACTGGACTATAACTATTTTTACTTAAAGCCAATTTGACCAATTTGACAGCTTTCTGCCTGAGAGAAACGTCAAGTAATAAGGAATTTATGCGAAAGGCCAGACAGTGGGCTTCTAAAGACGGACGCCCTGAATGTGAAGTGTTTATCTGTAGTGTTAACTTGGAAAGCTGGTTGCTTATAAACTTGCTATTCTTTCACTTCTCTAGTTCAACTGGCATGGAATACCTCATCGTGAAAAAAGAAGAAGAAAAAGAGCAATTGATCCTGTCAGGTACTCTTCAGTTTTCAACATTTACACCGAAAATGCACGCATATTGTTTGCCACACACTCAGAAATTACTTCGTTCAAGGTGTAGCAATCAGTCGGTTAACATGTCTATCTTGCAGATCTCCCACAATGGCAGGGGGTTTATTTTCAATCAGCAAGGAATACTTTGAATACTTAGGCGCCTATGATCCTGGTATGGACATTTGGGGCGGTGAAAATTTGGAATTGTCATTCAGGGTGCGTGTGCTATAGAAATATAGTAAAACTAAAGAATTTGTCTATATTTATTTTGAAACGGCCAACTCATCTTTCACTGAAAAATTTGCTATGTCGACAAATAATAAATAATGTTGTTTTAGGTATGGATGTGTGGAGGCTCTTTAGAAATCATTCCATGCTCGCATGTGGGACACATATTCCGCAAGCGCAGTCCCTACTCCTGGAAATCAGGAGTCAACGTAGTCAAAAAGAATTCCGTCCGATTAGCAGAAGTCTGGATGGATGACTACAAAAAATACTACTATGAGAGATTTAATAACGATCTGGTACAGAAATCTATACATTATTACCCCTTGGTTTAAGTGGTTCTAGAAAGAACAGAATAATTTGGAGTTGTGTACCAGGGTAAAGCTGTAGAGCGCAGCACTTAGGAAAAGGAGAACGTTGTAACTGGCTAAATTATTGAAGAAGTTTGTATAAAAAATATTAGTGTAGGATTGTGTGATCAATTGACTTAAACAGCTGGCTTCGTTGATGTTGAAAAATAATAGTCATGGTTATTTTATTGTAGGGTAATTATGGTGATGTGTCAGCTAGAAAGGCTTTGCGTGAAAAATTGCAGTGCAAAGGTTTCGACTGGTACATTACAAACGTTTTCCCAGAACTATTTATACCTGGCGATGCTATTGCTTCAGGAGAGGTAAGAACACTTCCAGAATGTTTGCATATTAATAAACGTTCAATATAAGCAAGCGAATTTCCGTTTTAATAATAATGTATAACCACAGAAAGTATAACGTCATGACGTATCGTCACAGACTGACCCGCGACACCATCATAAAAACAAGGAGGACTTGGCATGAACAATACGAGATATACCGACCACAGCCTCCAGCCCCCCCCCCCCCCCTCGTACCTATACCTCACGTTGACCATTCTAGACTGGCACCAGCTGGAGGCACAGGGAGGGGCAGTGTAGGAAAAGGGTAGGTTAGGTGGGGCCCACTACTAATCTGAACGGAGAAGGGAAGGGGATGGGCAGGGCGAGTCCCTAACCAACCTGACCTGGAGGGCGAGGCAGGGTGTCCCCCCTGCCCCCCCCCCCCCCACCCCGTGCAACAAAATCACGCACACAAGTGAAAACATTACCTTCTCTCGTACTTCGTACGTGGTCGATAACAAATATTCATTAATCATTGCACCCTAAAGTAGACCTACTTATCAAAAAAGTACCTAGCCACATCGTACCTAAAATATGTATGACCACGTGAGCCGTGTCTAACAAGTCAGAAATACTGAACAGACTTATATCGCAAATTCAGTTTCTAATTACAAATAATAGTTCACTTTGACACACAACAGATTCGCAACGGTGCTAAAAACATGTGCCTTGATTCGTCCGCTGATACATCAGCTACAAATAAACCTGTCAAAATGTGGCCTTGTCATAACCAGGGTGGCAATCAGGTATATCAATATCCTGCCAATGGAATGATCATACTGTCTCCGTAGAATGTTCAACCATTCAGAGTTTTGTTTGTAGGAGAGATTGCATGTGCCCTAGATACGTCTCTGCATGCTGGTATCCAGATAAGGAGTTTTCTACCCCAGTATATCCTGAATGTTAAACATGTTCTTCCTTACATTTTGTAGCATGATTGGCATCTTAGACTAGAATTGGATGCGCCTTCCCTGGCGTGGCAATGTTTTTCTTTAGATCTTATATTTATTTGTTTTTATGTGTAATAATCCGAAATGTTCTACAGATACGAAGTGCATTTCAAACCCCGAATGGAATGGTAAAGTGCATAGAAGGTAAACTAGGCTACCCGAAAGACAAAGGAAGAGAAACCGTTATGGCCAGATGCTTACCTTATACTGAATCTCAGAGTCCACTGGTAAAGGAACTAAATCACTTCATTTGTAGGCCATTAGGTGTGGAAGAGGACTTACCTGAGGAATTACATGGACTGGATTTATTTATTTTCACATTGCTAAATACAACCTGTGTTTCTTATATTCCAAGCTTTTTCAAAAGTAAAGTTAATGTTTCAAACTACTCCCTTGGACATCATCACAGATTAGGTCTCTGGCTCAGTATCCGAGAAATAGGTGTATTGACTCACCAGCTCATGAAGCAGACTTAGGAAAAGCTATGCCAAAAATGTGGCCTTGTCATGGAACAGGAGGAAATCAGGTTAACAGATTTACCTCGGGACAAATCATTTTGATATAACTTGTGGATGTGCTTTTGATTAACTCCCAAACTGCCACAAAGGCAATTATTAAAAGTTTTGGAAATTTAAGACAACTTATCTCGAGCATATCTTTTTGTCTGAAAATAATACTGTGGATTACTCAGAGCACTTTGAGAAACAAGAACTTTTTCTTTGCCATACACTAGAGAATTAGCTACCAATTGTAGACTGGCGTTCAGGAATAAGGCGTAGCTGTGTGCTTATTTAGAAAATCCTGCTGCCTTGGAGGGTGTTTTTAGTTGGTTTCCATTGTTTTACGTTGCACTGTCTGCTTACCACGCTACAGAAGGGGGATTTCAGCAGTTTATTTTTGCTTTCAAACACCTTGTGCTCCATAGGTCAGAAATCCAGCGACAAGTGGCTGTTTAGACGCAGAAGATATCATGAGTGCCAAAGACCGTCACATCAAAAATTATCATTGTCATGGCATGGGAGGTCACCAGGTAGTGGCCCATGAATACTTTTTGATTTTGACACGATATTGCTGGCCTGCGTAACTTTTCTGCTCTTTTCCGTGGTTCATCTGCACATCACAGCTGCGAAATGGAGGTGTTTAAGACAGACATGGAAGATACTCGATGTTCATCACACTACACTGTGTCCCGTGCTTTTGCCATCAAAACAAAAATAAATAAACCCGTACAAGTGAAAACCTAACTACGCCCCCCACCCCCCCCACCCCCAACCACGCGAGAAGTGGTGAATATTATCTGCTGAAGCGAATGCCTCAAAATCTGTTAAATATTCTCTTTATTTTCATTTAGAAGTGGACAATTTAGGTGAAAGTTGATGGGAAATTACAATTCGCACATTCTGCCAGTTTCACTTCATGTAGTTGTTAAGATTTTCAGGTTTAGTTTGCAACTGAAGATACTGTGAAATCCTGGTATTTTTGTCACGAGACGTTTCGTTTGCATGATTGTATGCACGGTTACTGGGCTTTTGTTTTGTATCCCTGTTTGTTCTTCCTTAGATCCGTAATAAATTCAAACCCCAGTGCCTAGATAGTCCGGTGGATAAGAATGCAATGAATAAAGCAGTGAAAATGTGGCCATGCCACAGACAGGGTGGTAACCAGGTACATAATTCTTTTCATACACGGAATGCGTTGACCGTAAAATACTGCAGTCGGTTTTAGAGCAGTTAAAATTGCAACTTACCCTTTTCTGCATGTCAGATTTAAGAAACCATATTAAGCTTTCGTATTCTAAAATACTTAAATGTTACGCATCATTGTCTAGACGACAAAAATATTTCGAAAAGAATATAGTCCTGCCGACATCCTTGCGTTGTGATGCTGATCAATACAGTAAGGCCTTACTTGTGTTTTTATAGTATTGGATGTTGAGTAAGGAGGGTGAGATTCGTCGTGACGAGGGTTGCATGGACTACGCGGGCCAGTACGTTATGATGTACCCATGTCACGGTATGAAAGGAAACCAGGAGTGGGTGTATGAAGAGGTAAGTGTCAATAGAAACATTAGAATTCTCCATAAAATTGCTCATTAGCCCAAACACAATTGGTAAGAAATTAGAGACTAAACTGCCATAGTAAAATAATTTTTAATTAGGAAGGAATTAAAAATTATCAAGATTGAGAAATAATATTCGTGATGAGTTTCAAGTAATAGAACGGTAATAATTTCATAATTTGTTCTCTCAAATTTCAGGACGGCAGCCTACGCCACAAAAATTCCAATTTATGTATTGAGATGTCTTCTGATGGACAGAAAGTGGACATGAAGGCGTGCAATGGAAACGACAGACAAAAGTGGCAGTGGAACCGCAAAAATGCAGCTTCATCCACCAGAAAAAGCTAGTACTAGTTCTTAATGTAGTCCTTTGATGTTGGAATTAATAGGAACATTAACAAAATACATACTGTCCGAAAATGTTCCAACTCGTTTTGCTGTTGATCACAAAACGGTTGTGACGATAATAAGGCTGGAAAACATTGCTATTGCTAAGTAGACTTGCCTTATACTTCCCAAACGGGTAACGGTTTCTTTATGTCAAAAACGTGTGAAATATGAAGCAAAAGAATGAAACATTAATCTAAACCACAGTAATTCTCAACAACAAAAAAATAGGAAACTTGTAGATTCACAACCTGTGAAGGGCGCATGGAGTTACTTTATTAATGGAAGAGACAATCTAAAAAGTCGAAATTTGCTCAGATACGTTTACAATCGAGTCAACAAAAGAAACATGTGCACATGATGGTATTGAAAAATAAATACATAAAGGCAAAGTACCGCAAACTTTTCAACTGAAAAATGCTACAAGCACCGTAAAGACTGTGATGAAAGTAAAATGCTTTACACACATTAGTCCTGTCCAAATTGTACTTAGCTGTGTAGATAATGTACAGTGAACACATGTAAATAGTGATAATTACGCAATGGGTAGTCTTGTACACTTTTACGTTGCTGAATTTGTAGAAAACTCAATTATTTTTAGCTGAAGCTTCTTTCAGGCATATGGGATTGGGTGATTCGATAAAATTGTCATATTCCAAAATATTTGAAACTCGAGTTGTCTGTTAAATTTTTCTGTGTTGCAGCTGAGAACGTGTGTAAATCCTACAGATTTGACAAGTTTTATTTATTTGTTTTCTTTAAAAATGAGACAATTGCAGTCGCTATGTGAATAAACAATGCAATGTGTTATTAGGTAGCACGGGGGATTTGGTTGACACATTTTAGTTTTGGGAAATATCTAACATGTGATGATGTATATATGTATATGTTTGTGTTAATAATTTATAAATGTATATTTCAGACATACAGGTTTAACTCTGTTATTCTGTAAGAAATGACAGAAAGTGTAATTCAGGCATTATTCGTATTTGTCGGTACAGTTCATGGTGCATAATTGTTAATATTGTAAGCCGAATTAAGAAGATCGTAATACCTTAATTATTACAAAAGTTGGCTTCACCCATTAATGTGTAGCCAAGGAAAGTAAGAAACAGGCTTTAGAATTGATGGGAATTAAGAAAATTGATTCATCAAAGATAGCAATATGGCTATACGTCATGAAAACTCTTTACATTCTGAATTAAGGAGTAATTCCTGCTTTTTGCAATTGTAATATTTGGTGGCTCGTTAGAGTCACCTTAGTGGTTGATTGACGGTTTTTGCCCCGAAATTTTGGGCCCGTGGTGGG
>JBCAUG010735030.1:0-11777 GCA_038406175.1 Haplosyllis leylae | reverse complement strand
AACTGAGCTCTCCTCTGGTGAGCTGCTCCTTATATAGTCCTCTGCCCCATTGCATTCTGGGAATTTTTTTTTTTTTTAGACTATTATGGGATGTTGCAAAATATTATGGGATTGAGTACCCCCCTGGTTGACTGACAGACAGGTGTAAAACTATTACCTTCCCCATCCTTCGGATGCGGGCGGTAATGATGCCGGTAACTCCGCCATTGTTCTCTCGAAATTTCACGTTGACGAGATCTCCTTGGAGAAGTTCCACCTGGACTGTGCAAGTTCCCGTTGGTTCAAGGCCGTTGTTAGGGAATGAATATCCCCTGCAGACAATGACGTCGTTAACGCGGATCTCTAGGCCAGACATTTCGTCGGCAATAAAGAAGATGTTGAATGTGTACAGTCCAGAGATAGGTGCTGCAAACAAAAATAGACAATGACTTTTAAAAAATTCCAAATAATAATTAACGCACGATGATGATCACCAAGATTCATTAGGCGTCAGGACGAATCGATCTTTAACTAGCATAACCATGGTGTTGCAAAACAATGCAGTTACTTTGGTTCTTTTAGGTCCTTTTCTTTGAATTATCCGATCATAGATAGAAAAAGGTCTCAATAGTTTGTACATGCAATCTTGTTCGTGCGACATGCACAATGGTGGTCACAGTGCCGAATCATAAATAGGCACGAGTGAAAATTGCGGAAAGAAAAAAACTTACCAGTGAATGCACCCGTAATATTTGTGTAAGCGTCACCAATATTCGTCACAATGTTATCAAAAACTAGAATGGATCCTTCAGTGATGGAAGTTGTTTCAGTCAAATAGGCGTAGAAAGATACTGCATCATCTGTGACGAAAAATCAATTTAATTAAAAAGTAAAACTAGGGCAGCCCGCTTTGTTTAATACTACATCCTAATTTAGCAACCATAGGCTTCTGTAACTGAGCACAGTCTCACACAGCGTTCAGTTCCTGATCAATTTTGGTTCATGTGTTCGATGGTCATCATGGTCATGTAGTGACAGAGTGTGAAGAGCATATGAGGGTTAATATTGAATTTATCTAAGCTTGGTGCCAGTTCTGTTGCTCTCCTGAAGCGTGAAAGTTCTATCAATATACTAAGTGTATTCTTAGATTTTAAAGCTGTATAAAATTCACTTTTAACAGAAACTAACTTTGAGCATTCAGCTTTCGCCTTAGTGACTCCAATTTGTTCTCTTGAATCGCCAGTTTCTGCTGCATGTTGTGAATTTCACTCATCACAGTTTCAAGTGGTACCTGTTCATTGGAGGATATTCCCAAAGAAACAACACTTAGAAATAGAAATATAACCAAACATATTTGAGCCATCATAAAAGCCTTTGTCTCGAGTTTGTATTAGTTTGAAAAATTTTGACGAGTGTACTAAGACAGGTATATTACAGAGTGAACTCTTTCGATAACAAAGTTTTTAAGGAAAGCATTGGAAACTATTAGAGTTTTCCCACAAATTGTACAAAAGTTTCCTTCAATTCAGCGAATCCGGCATATCGCTAAAGCATGAATTGTGAACAATATAAATTTATTATTTACCACCCGTGTCTTGTTGGCTCTGTGGTAGCATTCCCGTTTGCCACATTGGTTCGAACCATCTTTTAGGCTGGATTTTTTTGCCATTAAATTTAATGAATCAACTGAAACCATTTAGGGAGGACTCAATAATAAAACAGGTGATGCTTTGGATATTAAAAATATTAAATAGGCAGAGATAGTAAGTTTTGAACCATAGGGTAAATATACTAGTAAACTTCAATTGGCTCTTTTAGGCAATTTAAAGTTGAAGATGACAAAAAATGTATTTCTTCTTACTTCACCCCGAAAACATCTGTGACCAGTGACAGATAATCAGTGAGAAATAATCTAACGAACCATGTGTTTATCAGTTATTTTGTGTAATAAGTAGTAATAACTGATTAGTTGTAGACTGTTATTTTTACGAAATGTGTTACATTCAATTCTAATTCTTTCATTTAATAATTTTTTGGGTATTTATTGCAGCATGGTGATTGGATGAAGGATGTAGAGACTTGGTTGCTTTCTGCAAATTTTGATTGTTTAGCATATGTTACTGCTAATCATGAATAAAACATGTGATTTTGGCAGTTTATCAGTAATAATTATAATGCCAGGAATCAAATTTTCTTTCCAAAACTTTGATAAAGAAAGAAGAGGCAACTTAAGATAGTGAGTCAGTTTTTTCATAACATCTGCAACATTAGATGCAATATTATAATCTGGAGACAGTTTAGATTGGTGACACAACAGGAAACTCCAAACAGATCTAATGTTTGCTGAAACCGAATCTATTGAGGTGAGAATATCATGGGCGTTGGCAAGTCCAATTAATTTATTCTGTATTTGTCCTCAATATATCTCAGCTGTTATCTCCGGTTGGTCTTCTTCACACAGAATATTCAGTTGTAAACATGTTTTCTGTTGACCGTGATTCGTAGATACATATTTACCGTCATCCTGATCACATTGAATAGACCCTGACATTGATTATGCTGAGAATTGGTAATTGATTATGCTGAGACTTGGTAATAACCTTGGGGATATCATTAGTTTACTCCGGAGACAAATTGACACGGAGATAATCCAGATTCCCGCTGCAGGTAAAAATGTAATTCCGTAGATTAGTGTAATCCCGATGTAATTCCGACGCAGAAAATAATTCCGCACTTGTTACGTGTTTCCATATTTGGGACGTGATATTTACCTGCAGTTGCCGGACGGTTACAGGTCTTCTCAGAATAAGGTTTTGGAGTTTTTCCAAAGTAGAGCAGAACTTTCAATGAATTAAGCGAATTCAGACAATCTGAGAAATCACTGAAGCATGAATTAGGTTCAGTTTAAAGATCCTCTGTTACCAGTGTTTTCCTTACACAAAAGATTCCTTACACAGAAGATTTGAATAAATTCATTCCTTTTTTACAAAAAAATTATTTTACAACTTCTGTGGATTGTTTAGAATTCATTTAACAAAAACTCGAATGTTTAGATTTGTAATCCGAATGATCAAATGACATGCCTGCTGATTTGTCACAAAATGACATGAACGAAACTGACGTTGACTTTTTGGACTCTTTTTCAGCATTCTTTGCTCTTAAAATGGCAATTTGCAAATTAACTTCCAAATTGCTTTCAACATAAACATAAATCAACTGAGTTGCAGTCCTAAATATGTCAGAGAGTTGCTTGCCTTACCTTTGAAATTATGCCCAGACAGAAATCACTTCCCGTCTGGATGAAAGAGTAACTCATGAAAACCTCGGAGTTTTCCTCTCGGTGACGTGCAAAGAGTCTCAGCATCAAACCTTGAGAATTACTCACAATTTCTGTGCGATCACCCGCAGCTCTACACCCAAGGTAAAACGTCTAGGGAAAGAGAACACTGATGCATGTGTGTGAGAAGCGGAAGAACATATCTTATCCCAAAGCCTCTGATGTTCATCATTGGGAACCTCCACCGATTGAAAAATTAAAGACAAAAAGTTCGCGGAAGTGCCCATGGGTCGATGTCAGCAGACGAGACCTTCCCTCAGGAGTGAACTACTGTAAGAACCATAATTAAAATGAGAATAAAAGGTGAATTCAGTTGCTACGAGAATTTCATTTGACTTCAATTTATTTCTATCTAGGTTACTAGCTGGTGCTCCCCACTTAAGACGTGGTACCTTCAAACCCACCATGTTGAGGTAGTAATATTGCTAAGCCCATTGTATTGTGTACAGAAAAATACAGAAATAGGAAAAGGAGTTTTGACGAAAATGCAACACAACCTCAGTGTTGCTGCTTTATCTACTTTCTATTTGATTTGCTTGTGGTTTTATTTGATCAATGGTTTCAGTAGATTAAGGGTTTTATTAGATGATTAAATACGAACATTATTCCACTATCATGTCTTGGCAGAAAATCCCACATTGAGCACATGCAATTTGGCCAATTTTTGTGGGTAATTTTTGCACTGATGCATCAACTTTCTCAGAGATTTGCTCCTCCGATTTTCTCCGGATGTCGAAGTGGCGCTATCGCCAATGTGGACTCTTCTATTGCGGGTAATGCAGAGGACGTAGAAACTAAAACAATATCTTTCACATAAATAATAATTTTATTTCTTAATTTGCCAGAAATTATGTGCTGATGTCACGAAACTCAGAAAGCAATCATTTACAAAACGTAGTGCAGTACACTGCTAAATCCGGTGTACTGGCCGCCCATGACTCCTCCTCCATAATCCCCATGGTTTTCTCGGAGTTTCACATTGACCAAGTCGCCCGTCATCAGTTCCACCACTGCGCTACAGGCGCCCGTGTTTTCCCACCCTGCATCGTTATACCCGTGAGCTCGGCACCGTATTACGTCATTTACTCTTATTTCCAGGTCTGTGGACCGATCGTACGACAGGAATGACAAAGTGAATGTGTAAAGTCCATTGACAGGAGCTACAATTAAAATTGATTACGTTTAAGTTAATTCGATATAAATCACAGGACATTCTTATACTCAACGATCTCTCTTCCCGGTGCCAGTATTAACTTAGTTTGAAACTGGGTCAGCAGTTAATTTTGACACCAAATTAAACAAATGTAAGTATCAGAATATGTAAGCATGAACAAACAGAAAATAATGATGAGAATATAATATGTTACACACCCGTGAACGTTCCCGTGACGCCAGAATAAGCATTGCCGGCGTTGGTGATGATGCTGTTAAATATGAGGATGGAACCCTCAGTAATAATTGTCTGCTCACTGACATAGGCATAGAAACCCACTACATCCGATTGATCTAGAAAAAGCAAATACCCATGACATCTTCTGTTTAAGAACGTTTTGTTACACCTTTAAGAGAAGATAAGTGTCTCAATTCTGTCAATAAGCTTAATTACTGTAAGGTGCACATTCTGCGTACCTTTCTGCTGGTATAAGAGAGTAACTCTTGGTCGTGTGAAAGTGCATTTATTCTACTCTGGCCCTACTAGCAGTACGCTCTATATACGGGTGTATGCCGGGCTGCTATAGGCTAGTCCAGTCCGGGTCTAGGGTGTGGGTGGAGCCCTCCCTGTGTGTGCTTAGGTACGTGTGGTACCCTGCATTACGACGAGATCAAACCTTTGTATTTGAGCGATGCGCCACCAATGCGGAAAGGTCTGATTGATCATTTCGAGTGGATCACGAGGACAGAATTTTTACCGTATTTATGGGATCGACTGGATAAAGAAGAGTTGCATACTTTGACAAAAAGACTGCCATTCCTGTTTCATCTCCTGCAGCTCAGTCTTCATCATCTTATTCTCACTTGCCATTTCTTCATAATTCTCCCGCATCTCTTTCAGTTCACTTTTGTACATCTTATTCTCGTCTATAATTTCTTCATAATTTTTCCGAAGATTCCTCAATTCGTTAACCACATGTTTCAAAATTTGTTTATCATTATCTTTGAACGGTTCACCTTCAACGCTAACCAAAAGGAAAAATACAAAGGTAAAAAACCCTTTCATTTCTCTATTGATATTTCTTAAATAACAAATTGCCAAAATAATTAGATGAGAATGTTCGAACTTTGAATTGTAATACTCTACTGAATTTACACAGATAAATTTGTGAGAAATGAACAAACGCGCAAATGTTTACTGATAGTTTATCTGGAATTTGGTCATGAGAATTTGCACTCATTAACTTGTTCCTCTGTTATCATTACTAGCAATTTGATTTACCAGGCATCTACAACGACATCTTAAATCCTGTTCACAAAAACTACAACGATGTGTGGGACAACAAAGCCCGTTTGCTACTTGTTTAAAATAAAAATTCGAAACGTTTGCTTACTAACTTACAGATTCCATTTGTAGGATTTGTATTTTAAGATGTTTACGTAGTGAGTAAATCTCGCACTTTAATGTCCGTTTTCGGAAATGTATTATTATTTGATGGCTGGATTCTCTTTTCATCACTAAGTTTTTGGACGCACTTGATACGTTCTATGACTTACAACGAGCCTATGCCGCCCGAGTCAGAATGCGCAATTATGTTTTTTTTTGTAGAGATCTATCAGTACTATTTTTACGTGTCTGCATGTATTGTCCTGGTGTTGAAGTAACAGCAAAATTACGACGAGAGATTATTCAACATGAAACTCAATGAAGCAGTACATTTTTTTTACCAGAGCCAGATGGCGGATGATTTGGTTGTACGATGTTGAACGTTTTCACTCATAACTTAGCAAGGTGAAATTGATAAGTTCAAAATCTTAAATTGTAGCTGACAGAGGCAGAAATTCATGTTTTTTTGGAAGAGGAAAGAAGTGAATTTTGATTTTCTTTTTAATCATGTGATTAAAATGCGGAAGAAGATGTGAATCACATTTTATTTTCATGGAAACAATAGGACGACACCAATGAGATTCTCCGAATCAACCATTTTGTGCAGACAAGTGTGCCAAATGTTCTTAATCAATAAGGAAAAAAAACTACAAATCTACTGTAATGAAAGAATTTTTCCCTCACAATTGGCTCACTCTAGTTTTTCACAATAAGCATTTCTGTCAGATCTGGCAGATTTGACAGATCTGGAAGTGGATTTCTAATCCTTGTTATTGTGTCCCTTACCTTTATAATTTAAATTGTGACAATTCTTTAAAATTGCATTGTATTTCTGTCCGATTTGCTTATCGTGAAAAACGTGACTGAAAATGAATCATTCTATTGTGGATGATTTGGTTACAGGGTAGAAGTATAGGTGTTGGTTTTACTCGTGTTACTGGTCATTTCGTTAACGAGCCACATTTTTCACAACGTGATCTTCATTCAATTACTCCGAATGTTGTCAAGTCGTCAAAACCAACGCAAAAGACCAACAATGGGAGACATAACAAAAACGTTGGGAACACAAATGTCACACAGTAAATAACATGAAGGCAAAAATAGCAAACGGGAAGGTATGTGGAGAACACTGGTAGTAAACACAATGTAAAAATAGGAAAATCTACTAATTTCAGATGTCACATTACACATTGGAAATATGATTATTTTTTATAATGAAGCTGTGTCGCAAGAAAAAAAAGTTTTATTTACAATATATCACCCTGAAGAGTGACAGTCAAAACGTCTAATTGTTTGACTTGTTGTCTGTTCACTGTCGGGAAAATACCTGCGGCTTCAGCAGAAACAAATGACAGAGTTTTCCCCAATTTATAAATTACTGTAGTTTAGGATTGAAATTTGTTCTATGTAAAATTACTGTTTACAGTTAAAAGATAACAGACTGTGAGGCGAATCTAAAACTATCCATCATGTTTTTTTTATAAATTAGCCCAATTAGTTGAAATAAAGTTAGCTATAATTTAGGGATTCGTTTTTCATCGATGAGGCCAAAACCAAAAGACGAAGGGGGTGTCAGTCTAAGTTTTGTCTGTGCATTGTGTAAAACATGAATTTTTAACTCATTAATTGTTGCAAATAATAAAAGAATTTAATGATATAAAAAACGATGTTTGTCCTGCAAGCAATTGTGTACTGATGACGCTATCCCGCCCAATAATGATTGACAATTTTCATCGGGATAGGCAAAAATCTCGAGTAACCTGAAATGCACTCAGTCGTGCAGAGAAGCCCTGAGCCAGTCATACAATATATTAATCAATTAGTGTCAGTGATATTGGAATTGTACCAAATGGTTCTCTCTCAGTTTTACTTTTGGGCCTAAGACATTCTGAAAATGTTAAGTTATGAAAGATAAATTAGTCTGATATCTTCTGCAAAAAATTTAAAAAAATGTATGTGAATTTATTTTTAGTCAGTTTATTCCTTTGTTCCTTTGGTCAGATAAATTTTCCAGTCCCACAAAAGATTTGGGTCTTACGTTATTTCTTCATGAGACATGATCAATTTCAAGAATCAATTAACTTAGTGTACAATGCTACATTTCAGTTACAATTAATGACATTACAACAATCAGATTGAATTGAGACCCTTCTAGCTCTTACTCAAAAATATCACGTTCAATGTATGAAGGGGAAACTGAATTTGTTTGTCTAAAATAATGTAATTCACAGATATTGAAATCTACTACGGCTCTAAAACACAACTTCTAGTAGAATGATCTCAATTGACCCTCACCATGACATTTTACATTACATTTGCATCTATTTTATTGTTCTAAAATGAAGCATGTTGATGGGCGTTCTATTGAACTTGTCCTCATAGCAGAAATTAAGTATTATTGATGAAAGAATTAAATTAGATCTAATTAGGTCTTGTCAATACCCAGGTGCCTTCTGTGCAGTAATCTGGAATACATATCGCTTAAACAGTACAGTATCATTGTTCTATTTTGAATGATAAGATGAACAGAACAATAGGGACGGCTAAAGCATCTCATTTTTACGATACATATCCCTAATAGTTAGTTAGTAGTTGAAGCCAAAGAATCTAGGCACCACTTCGTGAGAACTTTTTTCAAACTTATACACCTACAGTTGTGTCTCTTGCAAATACCCTTTCACAACAAGCGAAAACAAATACAATTGCAATTGCAATTGTTTACATCAGACGAATAAGAAAGCAACAGCTACATCGTTTGAAAATAGCTCAATTGTTTAGACCCTACACCTTTGGATAAAATGAAAAACAAACAAAAGGCGATATAGTTTGGAAACTGGTTGGATACCGATTGTAGATCACATCGCTTTCTGTTTCGCTCGGTGTGAATAATCCTGAAACTAAGATATGTACAAAACAAAGTAGTCGACAACTGTATCGAGAGGAGGGGATCACATTACAGACATCTGTTCCATATCTAGAAGATTACCATGAATTGTTTATCAGAGTTTCGCACTGCCTTATTTGTTAAAGAGATAAAGTAATAGATAGACGAGATGCTCTGTGTGTACTTTTCCTTTAGGACAAAGAACCTGAGAAGACAGGACAGTTTCAACAGAGTCAGTGTCATCCCATTCTAGTTTTTGCAAAATCCCTTGTCACTCAATACTGGCGAAATTCAGTCACATCGGCTTCACAAATGATTTTAGACTCCAAATAATCGAATTCAGGAAGTAAACAGAATTTTTAAAAAACGTGTAAAATTTCGGAGATGGAGGAACTCAAGAATGGATGAAAGTTTTGCCAGCCTATACAAACAGGAAACGGAAATAAGTGAATTTGAAACGTACTCGCTTCCGTCGTTGAGTTGTCCAGAAAACAACCGACATCGCTTTGGTGTTCTTTGTCGCGCAGTGTAAACGACACTTAGCGCCATGGCGTTTTTGTAATGGGAAAGTACCAATTAGTCTTTCCCTGTCTCAATTAATTAATTGTGCCACCTCAGACAGAAGGCTCTCTCCTCGTAGTTTTTAATTGTCATTGATTTTTGATCGATTCGTATCTTCAGAGACATTTAAGTGCTGCACGTTTAAGTCAGGGAAATCCTGCAGTGAATTCAATCAAGTTTGAAAAAAGTGTGTAAATATTAACCATTTTGTGCAATGAATGCCGCCCTCGTAATTCAGTGCTTTTTTTTTACTGCTGGTGTGTTCGTTCCTGTTGAAGCAGCTGAAAACTTCAGGCGGAGAGGTTTCTTTCATAAAAATAAGAATACACAGTGATATCTTATTCAGCAAAGAACTTAAATCGGCACTCGCGGCTTTTGAAAGGATTTAAATTCATCAAAACTAAATCTGCTGTCGTTCCCTTTTCGGACCCCAACCTAAAATAGCTTGGCGCTTTGTTTAATTTCAACCAAAATTTCGCTAATGTTTTCTCAACTGAGTTTTTCCTACTGAGCTCATTTCCTTGTTCATAACTGTCTCATTAGTCAAACACATTCTGCAAATATCAGGACTATTTGTGGGCTTGGAATCCGTGATCTCTTGATTAGGTCGCAAATTCTCCAACCATTATGGCGCTTTCACACTGCACGGAACTGGGACAGGGACAGGGAACGGGACAGGCACAACAGGAGACAATAGGTCTGGTCCTATTCCAAGTCATGGTGCAGTATGAACAGTTCTGCACAATATATACAAACCCATCTTTTCCCAGTCCCTGTCCCGGTCTTGGTTTCGTGCAGTGTGAACGCGCCCTTACTCTGAATTGCCACTCTTAGTGACGATGCCATATTTACTATTGAACAATGCGTTGCCCATTACTAATTAGTATTGACTGACCTCAATAGTCAACATGGGTATGTTTGACCTATCTTTCCTCATTGGGTTCGAAAATGTTTGGCAATAGCTTAAATGAGAAAACTAATAGAAAACTAACGAGGACTAGTTCGAGGACAAACGTATTTAATGAACTCCGTGTCTGTTGGAGAAAAATTGACAAATGAACATCTGCCACATCTGTCTCAATATCTGCCGCATTAGGACATCTGCTTTCACTTCTGTGAAATGTAACACAATCCATAAGGCACATCAGATCACACTTTGATTCGGACTGATGTACGACATCCAGGAACCGGACACTTTAATCATCCAGAAATCAGGGAATCCGGGGCCGCAAATCTGGGGATCATCACTTTACTTACCATGACACAGGGTGGATCCGGAATGTAGAACTTCCCACCATTTAAAATCACAAGTAAATTAACCTAATGTTCATAATTACTTTCCAGTGGATGTTACCAATTGGTCTGCTCATATCTTCATTGAGGAAAAACACTTTATCAGTATGTTATGTTATGTTTGCAGCAAGTTACCTCTGCTCCAGAACCAATTGCTTTAAATTGATTACGCGTACATGCTGACGATACAGTCCATAGTAGCGGATCCAAGAAGTGAATGTACCCGTCCAATTATGTCATTGTCCTGCAGTTTTCGGGAAAAAAACTTGGCAAAATAATAAGTTGGCGCCCCACCTTTAGGGTTGGCAGACCTCCGTCAGGGACATCCCGGATCGCCACTTAAAACTTACTGATCGCGGTGGAAACTGTCGATGGGAGAATCAAATCCTACAAATTCTGCCTCAGGTCGCCTTATTTTCCCATCACGGTGGACGTCAGCCTCCACCAGCTCTCCGGATGTAATCAGAATTCTCACTCTGGTCCATTTGCATTGATTTTTCTGCCTTATTTGGCCAGTGCAAGTCGTCTCATTACTCTGGATTAGGATTTATTTTTATGTTTGGTCGCCTGGATGACTTGAATGTAAAGTGTGTTTTTGTCTGGAAACCTCCAGTAGAAGTAAAAAAAATGGTTTTTAAATACTCACGAATTTACACGAAGCGACTGGAAAATAGAATTGGTAGTCAAAGTTGGAAAAGAAGGTACTTTAGATTTGTAGTTTTCTTCGAAAAAGTGTCTCAATTGTAAGAGTAGTTTGCTGCTAGTTGTGTGCCACAGTGTCTTTAAAATGTTGGTGCCTCAATGAGAAATTGAACTCCGGTCTCTCATATTCCGGGCGAGAATCATACCGATAGACCATCAGGGCACCGTTACCGTTCGTGTAACACCAGATATCAACCGAAAACTCGAAAGTGGCATCATCTGAAGTTGATAACCTCCTTTCGTTATCTCTGTTACGATTTGAATAATCAGTGTCAATTTGTGAATCTTCATGCTTGAGCGGTTTATAAGTTGTTGGCACAGTATCAGTGTATGTACCAGCACCGCCATCCCTTGTATTAATTATATGAGCAGTGCTGGCATTAATACTCATGTACGGTAATGAACTCGATGAGGTCGTTGTAACAGAGTCCTGGTTTACCAGCTTATAGTTCTCATCTTGTGTCGATGATTCGGTTGTTGTG
>JBCAUG010735019.1:0-11778 GCA_038406175.1 Haplosyllis leylae | reverse complement strand
TGCAAACAGAGTTCCAAAACTGAAACTGAGGCTGGAAACTGAAACACAAACTGAGGAGAATCGATCGCACCCCTACACAAACACTCTACACAAACACACAACTAGCTATTTTTCTGCCACCAATGCGTTTAAATCAGTTTGTTAGAAAACACAGGAAACGAAGGCTTTAATCCGTTGTTAAAACTGATGTTTCCGTGGGAGAAATAGGAACTTGAATTTCCTCTTGGAAGAAAAGAAACAAATTCAAAGAAAACTAAGTGGTTTTTGTGTAGAAAATATAATGACAACAAGAAAGTCCTGCAAGAGGAATGCCGCCCGCTCCGCACAACCGTCCTGGCTCTGTTCTGGCCAGGGGTGGGGGCGAGGTGGAGGGTTGGGGAGAAGAAGGGGAGGGGGAGAAGGAGGGAGGGGGTACTCTGTCCTGGCCAGAAGGAGTGGGGAAGGGTAGGGAAGGGAGGGGGAGGGAAGGGGGATACCCCTGTCCTGGTCTGAGGTAACCCTACCCCCCCGGAAAGGATCAGGGACCAGAGGCTGCGGTACCCCCTCCCACCAAACAGACACACACCTGTAAAAACATAACCTACCGTCTTACTACACACGCGAGCGGTAAAAATAAGACATCAGACTTTATTAGGAGTTGAAAGATTTGACCATTTATTTTTCAATTCCCTGTCGTTTTGGACGAAAATATGCAAAAATACAATATTTTGCGCCCCCCCCCCCCCCCCGCCCTTTTGAGGAGTGGCGAACCTTGCTGCAGGAAATCCTGAATCCGCCATGGTCGCTTCCTTTAAATTACAAACAAATGTCATTCAACTCAGAAAGAAAGTTTTGAGAGAGAAAGTCCGAGGGCATGAACAAAACAGTGAAAAATGTCCTGGATCATTTCAATTTCCTTGGTTGCATTTCCGACACAAGTTTAGTGTTAATTCTTGCGACAGAAGGCCACATTTTCAGTGTGAGTTCGACATTTTCTTTGTTAAAATAAAAATGAAAAAAAAATTCACTTTAAAGATTAAATTTGATTGCCTAATTTAATTAATAGAAAACTAATACCGTATAAATACACCAGTAGATAGAGAGACAAAGCCGCATCAGTTACCCAACTTACCCCACCCCCACGCCCTCCCCTACCCCCAAAATAAAAATGTTCAAAAACAATTTTAGCTGCGTGCTTTCTCGCCTGTGTGATCCTCAGTTTCACCTCTGGTGCGACACCTGCTGACTGTATCAGCAGATCATGCATGGCAGCCAAGCCTTTTTGGATCTACGTACTTGCAAATCATGTATCCACAAGCATTGGTGGGGGTTCGAACCCACGACAGTGTATGCTGCAGCACGGCACTGTAAACCATTTTGCTACTCTCTCTCCGCAATATTTGTCGTTCTATCCGTGTGATTTGCGGCCGCATTTCAATTGTCAATTCCCTCCACACAACCGCACCTATCAGTTCAATCAGCGCAGAATATTTGCAGACACTGATACAAAGAGTTAATTAACTTCTGATCCCGCGGAGAAGCTTTAATTAATTCCTTTAGCTGCAGCGTTCATTGGCAGATTTGACTCTGATCATGAAGCAGTTGTATTGAAAATAGTAATTAATGGCTTCCTTTAGACTTGGAATTTTTTTCCTATCGACAGGGATGCCTTTGAAATGCGTGAAATTAATCTTTATTTGGTTGTTTTTAAGTGCATTGGAGTTTTTCAGATTTCTGAAATAATACCAGCAAATTTTCATTGAAAGGGGCTTCAGAATCGAGTTTTTCCTAAATTGCCAGCAACACAAAGTTGACAGATATGGGAATTACTTCTTTCCTTAATTTCTCTATGTTAAATTTGTTTAGTCACTGATAAATTTGGTAGGGTATGCCATTCAATCTTGTAATTAGCAATATGTATGAAAAGAACAGACATGTCAAGATATGTATGAACAAATAAAGCTTAAACTGAAACACAAAAATGCCAGATCTGGCAGATCTGACAACATTGTATAATTACGGAAAAACACGAAAGTGTGTTCAACTATATTCAGTATATTACATGGTGACAAGTGGAAAGGCGTAATTGAGACAACATCACAAAACAGTTTTTTGTATTCGTCTCTTTCCGTTTTTTTACGATAAGCAAATCTGTCAGATCAAGCAGAAATTCAATGTAATTTTTAAGAAATATATTGCAATTTAAATTTTGCAAGTAAAGGTCACTTGTGGTGTTTGGGGTGTGCTCGTTTTGCTGAAATTTTGTTGGGGCGCGCACATCGCCAGTTTTTTCACAAAAGGTGTCATTCTTGTGGCGTGGATGAGCAGTTTGTGCACGTTCAAGTGGAAAACACGAAAATTTCAGCAAAACGAGCACACTCCTGACCTTAGATGGAATGTGTACACGTACTTCAATAACTACACAAGCAGTGCGTAGAAATTCACTTTTAAGTTTGTCAGATGTGACAGAAATTTCCTGTCGTGAAAAAAGCAATTGTTTCCTTAATTCTCTCTGTAACCTTTACTGTTAGATATGTTATTTATTTGTCTTTTACCTTTGCATGGGAGATTGTCCATTAATTCCTGTCGCTTTTAGAAACCTTTGTCATTTTGAAACAAAAACCAGCTTTGCTTATAAAGGATGGCTCACTTGTCAGAGCTGCACTGCAAAGCCATTTACAGCAGCACAAATCCATTAACTGACTAAAGCTCTTCAATTTCCTTTTTAAGCTCACTGCATTGTAATCACCCAATTTACATTCATAAGTTTTCTTCCAGTCACTTACACTGAGTCAGTCTGCTAATGGATTCAAGTGAAACAGGCCCCTTAATGCAGCTCAGCACTATGGACATTGTATAATCAGTAAGTGCTGGTTTTCCATTAGCTGAAGGTGATGGGTAAAACATGTTCAGTGTCAGGAGCAGTAAATTGGTAACCCCCTTGGTGCTTAAAATGCACACAGCAATATTTGATGAGAATTATTCTCTACAGATGTGACATTGAAAGCTGCACAGTGACACAAGGTTTAAACGAGTGCTGTGATCTTCAACTTTTGCCATATTGTATAATGTTTGTATCGATACAAATCCAAGTTTTCATGATATGTATTTCTGGCAGATCTGTCAGATCTGGATTTATACTCTTTGCTGTTATGTGTGTTCATTATTTGACAAAATACCCACAATCTAGCAAGTACTGGAAATATTAAATGACTCTCACCTTTAGATATTCAATTGTGATAATTCTTAAAAATTGCATTCCCTGATTTGAGTATTTGTATTAAAAGGATTATTCTATTTGAACCTTCAACCTTCTGTGTAAGAGGCACATTGTGCTACCTGAGCATCAGCAAGACACAGGTAACAGACATGACCTTTAAATTGACACCTGGTTCATGCTTCACTGATTTGATAGATTCGGCGAATTCACTGAATTTCCCTTCCATTCAGGGAAAACTCCATTGTCTGTTTTCATAGTAGGCCAATAAATTAGATGCATGAGTTTAGATATTTTCACTACAGAAACATTTATTTCTAATTCACCAAACAGATTTTTTCCTTCTTAGCTTTATTACTAGAAATAAAGCAGCCAACATTTTGGCAACGTGTCTCTCGAGCAAAATGACGTCATGACGTCGTATTATAACGTGACATAATGACGCTGAATTTATGTAGAAACGGACACTATTTCATCAATAGGATCACCTAATCTCTCGAATTCGAGACACAATTAACGTAAAACATGGCGTTGCAATTGACGAATAGACATTATTGTTCCAGGGATTGTTAGGGGTATCTATGAATAAAATAACACTGCAATTAGTGTCTGTGTAGATGTTCGGATAGCCGACTTT
Organism: Haplosyllis leylae; assembly: GCA_038406175.1. Classification (NCBI taxonomy): domain Eukaryota; kingdom Metazoa; phylum Annelida; class Polychaeta; order Phyllodocida; family Syllidae; genus Haplosyllis; species Haplosyllis leylae. The sequence goes on along the minus strand of JBCAUG010735019.1, from coordinate 7,945 downwards.
ACATTCATTTCTAGCAATGCCAAATATAGACGGGAATATTTCACAGGAATGACAGCAAACGACGGAGCTTCCAATCCGGTATGATTCCCCATGGATAAACGCATCACAAGTGCGATTACTCATAATGACATGAGGAACTTAATTAATTACAGAAAAAAACCACAATCAGTGTTGAAATTACCTTAACAAAAAGAGAAACAAGAAACCAGGCGGCCATTCTTTTACTCTTCTGTATGTCTCCAGAAATGATGATTTTTTTTTACCGGCCACGTACGTAGTACGAGGGAAGGTAATGTTTTAACCTAGGTCTGTCATTCTGTTCACATGATTGTCCTTATCCCATGATGCTCTGGGACAGGAAGGCAGGAGGGAGACCCCCTGCTTGCGGTGGGAAGGACCAGATGAGAAAAAAACCCAAGGGAGGATCAACATGAAATACTTGTCAGGAAGGGAGCTCGACTGTGACCAAGGTTGGGTGTGGAACCCCTCCCCAATACCTGTCAAAGTCAGGTGCGGAATCTCCCTTCCCCCTAATGCAGCCAAGGTTAGGATGTTAGGTTGGGAAGTACCTCTCTCTTCCTGGCAGGAGGAATAAGAACGGAAGGCTATGGTCGGTAGGTCTTATGGAAGACTTGTTTGATGCTGATTACATAAATTCATAAATACAAATATAACAGCCAAACAGAAATTAAATAATCAGCCCCAAATAATGATGTCATATCTAACACTGGAAATGGATAGTTCTGGAATTGACATAGAACAATTATGGCAAAAAGGTAACTTGAACTAGGGTATCTTGTTCTGACCCCTAATTCTTTCGAGTTTTTTCAAAAGTCTTGCTTGATTGCTTGGTAGATGAATTGGACAAAAAGAGTTTTTACAAAAGTAGGGTTCGAGTTCAGGATCTCCTGCTTATATTCCAACTGCTTTAACCATTACACCACAGACTTAATTGTGCTTGTGGGAAACTTTAAATTGCACCTATTTCATGCACCACTGCCTCCATACAATTTGTCTAATTCATCCAATTAGATGAAAAAATCCCCGTTTTGAATAAATTACACACATTTCGTCAACGTAGCACATTTTACCAAAGCTTTACACAGGTAAGGAAAGACGAACGCGAATGCCCGTCTCCATTCTTAAAATTCCCAAAAAATTACAAGTTCTTGTGCGCATGCCAAGCAAATGGAGAAGAAAAAATTTTCATTACGGGGACAAGATATGTTTGTCTGTTTTCATTCAAATTAATTTTAGTCTGTTTGGACAGATAAGAAGTGTACTTTTGGACGATTGTTTTCTGAAAACGAGAATTTTAAATTTCGCCGTATTTGTAGTCATAGATCTACTGGGAGCGGATCCAGGATTTCCGGACAAGAGGGGCGCCGACCTCTGGAGGAGCCGTCCGACCGGAATGTTGTTTTAAATGTCCTTAAAAAACTCAATGACATCAAAGAATATTTGGCCTGAACAGGAACAATTTTGGCGACAAGCGTTTTAAGAATACTGAATGAACCTCTGTTTCATTTTTTTCCAGTAAATAACCAGTACAGGATCCAGGATTCATCAGACGGGGTGGGGGGGGGGGAGAAGCGCTAACCCTAAAAGAGGGGACGCCAACATAATATTTTGGGCAATTTTCCCTGAAAGAAAAGAAAATTGGATCCCTACAGAGGGCGCTTCCCTGGCACCCCCCGCCCCCCTTAGATCCGTCACCGTAAATGTAAAAGCAAGAATTTTGCAGAACATATTTCTTTGACTGATGTAACTGTACAAATCCTCATGATTTCCTTGTATCTGCTTGTGATAAATTGCACCTGATATTTCATTTCTAAAAAAAACAACTTTCCTTTTCTACGATTAAAAATACTTATCCCAAGTAAGCATCCAATATCAAAATGACTAGCCGCCGGTAGAAATTCTTGCAAAGCCAGGCAACCAGATCAATTTCCTGTCCGCACTACTTCTTTTAAATACTTCCATTTACATTCATGGTTTTTCTTTCATCACAGACTGAATCAGTGAGTGATGTGATGGGAGGTTGAGTCTGTCTATTGAGAAAACTTGGACCTCAATCTAGTTGAGCTCTTTGCCCATTGTCAATGTCTAATCAGCAGTGGTTTTCAATTACATTTAGAGGCTGATTCTGTGAGATGATATTCCACTTACAGAAAACAGGATCCTTTCTGGCATAGTCATTTACCACTCACATCAAGCAGGATATCTCTTAATCTGTGGGAAATTGAAAATTATTTTTAATTATTGATCACACCTCATGTTTATAACAACACAAAAGAGGTAGATTTAAATCATCTAATATCCTGGATTACTTTCTTTTCTTAACATGATTTATTGCACAGAATATTTGGATATTTAAAAATTTGATCAAAGAGATGCACCACATACATGTGTGAAATAAAAGGCAGAGAATCCCTACTCAATATGGAACTAATCAAGTTTCATCTTTACCTTGAGTGGATAAAGGCATTTCAATCTCCTGGCTGCTCTTGCATCATAAATGCTCTCTTAGAATATGGATTGGTGCTCCATGTGAAGCTATCATCACTTCATCTTATTCAATCAATTCACTTCATGGCAGATTTGTATGGATAACTCTCCCATAAAAGGACATTAATTTAGAAGTAAGATGGTACCACAGTTGTTTGCACAAGGTTAATATGATTTGTATCCAATCTTCTTCTTGTTATTACTTGGATCTGGAGTTATTTATGTTGCAAGGCGCAATATGCAACTGTAGCTCCGGGTCATTTTTTCACTTTTCTTAATTAAGTGTAAATCGGGAGAAAGATATTAGCAGTCATGATGGGAAACGTCACGTGACGCAATGACGTAGGAGATATAATGACGTCAATTATTACGTCACAAAAATGTCAATTTCATATGAAAACGTAGTTTGAATTCAACAAGTATTAGCAGGAAACAGAATTGTGTCGAAATGAAATGCCCCCGTTTCAATTGCGTTGTCTCAAAATTGTGTCAAAATGTCCATAACTATTGTGAATGTAGAACATGTTTGAGTTCAATCTGTTGCAGATGTTTCCACTGTGTTTCCTGTTGTTGCCCTTTGATTACTTTTATTGATTTCATTTACTTTTTGGAGGTTTCAGTCTTGTATGATTTGGCTGTAATTTGGTTCTTGAATCCCTGAGTGGGACACTCTGTGCCTGTGTTTGGTGGTTGAGCTTTGATTGCCTTGAAGAGTGGCTGTCAACACACTCAAATAATACCCATGAAAAACTGCTTCTTCTCAGAGAGAAACCTAAATCAGCTCATGTGTACAGCCTTTTACTACAAAAGTTGATAAATATTTTACAAAAGGATAGGTGAAAGTATTCAGTTTAGTTTAAAGGTATTACACACAGTTAGTTTAATTGGATCAGATTATCAGTAATTAATGACACTGGATGAGAAGCTGTGATGTTAATAGCAGAGGTAAATAATGAAGAGCAATGACTGAAGGGAAATTAATACTGCTTCTTCATTTCCTGTTCTTAATAACAAACTGTGGCTCATAATACTTGAGGAGTCACCCAGTGAAGCAGCTCATATCTTACATTGACTCTGTCAACAGACTGGGGACTTTCATTACTGTATTAATGGCCAATGCTTGATTACATCATGGCCAACTTGTGAGTGGGAGTTGTTTTCTTTCCTCTAAACACTTCTGAACTTATGAGATAAAATTCACCTTCTCCTGGTTATAATTTCGATCAGGGAACTCACCCAAACTAAAATTAAATTAATCGTGATCTGAACACAGAGACCGTAAAGCCAATTCTATTGTTACACAGTGGGGTTTTCTGTACATGGAGCGGAACTTTCACTGAATTCAGCAAATTCAGAGAATTTGAAAAATCACTGAAGCATGAACTAGGATCAATTTAAATGCCAGCTGTGTCTCTGTGGCAGAGTGGTCGAGTCTCTGTCTCTTACAGAGGAGATAGTGGGTTCCAGCACAGCAGTCATTTTTTTAAAAAGAATAATATTTTTGTCACTGAATTCAGTGAAAACGCTTAGAGAAATCTCCAATGTGGTCTGATGAGAGGGGTGTTGCAAACAATCGCAGCCACACCATGACAAATGCTGAATGCAGGGATTTGACTGCGGTCTTTACTTGAAAAAGTATGTGGGCGCAGCTGCCAAAGAGAAGGACGCGTATACACTCAGTGGTAAACCTGGAAAATCCATAGTGCACAGCTACGAATCATCCACTTCGGCTTTGGAACCTCATCAAAAGTGGTCAGTGATCCCACAAAAAGTGACCAATGTCTTCTTTAAATCAAAAAATTCTGGACCCAATAGCCTTCTTTTAAAGTTGAATCTGGATTGACTTTCCCCAGAATAATGTTATGGTTTACTTGCCTTCAGCAGTTTGATGCAGTAGGTAAACTTTCCTCGTTATTTCCTTAATTACATCATCACCACTACCAAGAGTGCAGGAAATTACATCTACTCACGGCTTGGTGCACAGACACAAAAACAGCTTGATGACTTGATTACTTCTCTCAACATCTCTTATATTCCACTGCCGTGGCCAGGGACCTTCGGTGATCTCTTTTGTTTTTGTTTTTGGAGGACACGTGTCCTTTTTGTGGGGCCACTGGTACCCCTGTTTTGGACTTATTGTGATGTCTGCACTGGGTTTCAAAGCCATGGTGGATCCCTTGCTTGTATGCTTCCCTGCCTGCACACACTGGATTCCTCAGATTCACCTCTGGTGTGACACCTGCTGACCTCTTGACAGCCATCATGGCAGCCGGTCACGTTCCCTACATGCATGTAGCAGAGGCAGAATGCCGGGATTCGAGCGGGAGACCTCCGGCACAGCAAGCAGAGACAGTGATCTCTTCGTTAAGTTTTGTTTGGAGTGTTAAAATCACTCTCTATTATTTGAGGTAACTATTTCCAAAATTTGGATTTTATAAAATTTTGCTGAATCTTCGCATTGTGTTGCTGTACAGTTTCTGAAAAACACTTCAGCAATCATTTCATTTATATATATCTAAAATTGTATCTGTGTGTCATTTTTCATCAATTGACCATCAAGTTATGACACCACAATCCAAACCGCGTGTTTACAAGATGACACCCGTACAAAGGACGGGTGATGAGTTAGTAATGGATTTCAAATGTGAAAATGTGATTCGGGAAATTTTATCGCATAGAATACAGTTGTGCTAGGAAACTGCAAGGCTTTCTTGTTGAAACTAAAACCAACGACCACTGCTCATGGTCCGTTCACACTGGACGAAAGCGAAAGCGAAAGCGAAAATGGAGTCGCTTTGAGATTTCGGGACTCCATGTAATATTGACATTGAATGAAAGCAGTGATAGAGACAAAATTTTGCTTTCGTGCTCATGTAGTGTTAAGGCCAATTCAGACCGAGTAAAAGCGAAAACGAAAGCGAAAATTTTCTTTGATGTTTGTCGTTTATTCTGTGACCATTTTTGCTGGTTCTTTGATCATTTTCGCTTTCGCTTGGTGTGAATAGGCCCTAAATGAATCCTAATTATCTACTGTCTTAAAAATAACTGGTAGTATGCTGCTTGTCAATGCATCTCGTATTGGGCTCTCCGATTGCGATGATGAATAGTCACTTCTTTCATTGACTGGTCCCCGTGTCTGCACAGATATGGAATCCCATATTAAAGCTGCATTAAGTGGAATGCTGGCCTGATCCCGACATCTTGTTAATGGGATATTTATGCAGCAAGTCTCGTATGATTCAGTTCAAAGTCAAGCGACTTTACAATGATTTGATGAATGTCCCGGAGGACCTGAAAAACACTGTGATGCAATTCTGGTCCTGATCATCTGTTACGTCTTATTTTGCAACCGGGATGACAAACATTTGGTCAAGCAGACAGCAGTGTGTTGGGACGAGGTTGGTGACGAATGGGTCCTAATATATTCGAGGTTTTCATAAACTCCCCACAATGCAAGAATGACAAAATTGCCAACTCTGTTTTGGCTCTCCCATTAGAAATGAACAAGATTAATGAAGACTGCAACTTTAAGATACATATCTCCGAACCCCACTGATATTTATTTCACATTTGCTAACCCCATCTGGTTTAAATAAAGAAGCAAACTGCAAATATATCATAGTACAAAGTTGGCATTAATGTCATTATTGCCAATGTTGTGTGTTTGTGAAAACCTCGATTGTACATAAATGTTCACACAGGTCCAAGACAGTGAAAGGAACCAGGATTCATTGTATCCTATTGTGCTGGTCCTGTTTCCTGTACCTACCCCGGTCCCGTACGGTGTGAACAAGCCATTAGCCCCGTGAACTGACTGAGATGTGTCACATCTGACATTTGCTTTGCTTTTTGAGGGTTATCTTGTTTCTCAAACGTTCTTAGCTCATTTTGTAGTGAAACATTTTCATTTGGACTCAGGAACTCATGACGTTTTTGCTCTTAATGGAACAAATTTATTTGATCGGCTGACCATTTCCTCCGTAGCACTTCCTGTACATTTCCAGTCTGAAACATGTCTTGCATTTCAGGCCAACATTTCAGTGCAGTGCATTGTGGATATTTTATAAACTGGCTTTAGTAGCTAGTCTACATACTTTGTATCTGACTATTCCGCCATTTTTCCTCCATACATGTGTTGCAATCATACATAATAAATTCAATTATTGGAGCTGAAGCCCTGGAATTCCACAGAATGGGTATGCCCCTTATTTCCCCTTATTTCCTTGGCCTAACCTGAAAACTAATTCCAAAACCTCTTCAATGATTGCTCCTGCTGCCTGAAAGCTCTGGCTGAATATGAATTGCAACTCAATGTGAAACTATCATCACTTCATCTCATCCAATCAATTCCCTCCACTGTAGATTTCTGTGGGCAACTCTTTCATAGAGAAACATTAATTTTCCAGCAAGATGACACAGAGTTGTTTGCACAAGGTTAATATGATTTCCATCCAATCTCCCTCAATGTTAGGTCTTCCATTCATATCTTGTTATTATTAAGAGGAACATGTCATCAATAAGAGAACAGTCCAGTGATTTATTACTCACTAGATATCATCATTTTGTTGTGAGGATATGAATTCTTTTATATGCACTTGACGTTTTCTGTAATTTAACCACAATAATATTCTCTGCACTTTTCTACATTTTCACAATCATAAAGGAGTCCCTGATGCTTAAGGCCTGTTTACATTACTGATTGAAAACGAATATTTCTCAAGAACGTTTCTGCACAATGATGATTTTACTTTGTCACTGAATTGTGGCCCCAGAGATTTGGGACATGATGTCGTGGCACTTTTATGAGACGCAGGTCTTCATTTAGGTTCAGTGATTGGTGGATACTTGTTTACAAAATCGCATCATGAATTCATGACGTCATCAAGGAACCTGCCTGTAACGTTTTATTTTTTGTTTTGACACTAAGCGAATTCAAACAACGAGAGGAAAGAGGTTTTGTTTGCACTTTCGTTTGTTTTTTCTTTTTCTTTCCCTTTTTTTGTTTCTAATTGATTCGTGTATTTCTGGCACATTGTATGTCATAGGTTTTGGTACTTGGCAAATTTGTTCAACTGAAATTGTGAAATTTAGATACATTAGTTCTGCCGCTATGTGGTGTGAAATTAAATAAGAGCTGCTTGACAGGATACGAACTATGGCTGTCGAAATGGCAAATTAAATTGAACCAAATCAAATAAAATCAATATGCAGTTACGAAAACCTCAAATGACTGCGTACGGCCATCTTTGAATGTTTTTCAGGGTGTAAGGTATTATTTCCAACACGAAGTACACTGGATCCTGCTTACAACGAGTTCGGTTGCAACGGGACCTGCCTACAACGAGCAGATTCCTTTGCATCAACACCCTGGAGGAACATCACAAATTTCGGACGAAAACGGAGATATCACTAATTTCTGACACATTGAAGTCAATGG
>JBCAUG010735008.1:0-11778 GCA_038406175.1 Haplosyllis leylae | reverse complement strand
GAGTGAGATGACGAGATGAAGAGATGAAAAAAAAAAATTTTCGGTCCGAACATACGTCAAGCCAAATCTGGTGGTTTTTTTTTTTTTTCGGTGGTGGTGGTGGTGGCGGCGGTGGGGGGGTCTGAAAATCAAAGTTGCTCAGAATGGTCTGAAACATATTCCTGTTTTGGAATTTTGGAGATCCGATGACATTTTCGAAATTTTGTATTTGAGCTAACAAGCAACCATACATACAGACGCCGTAGTGACCAGATAAGTCGCTCCGCTCTCGGAGAGGCGGCGCGACTGAAAACAGCAATAATAGGAAGAATCACATACGTGCATACAAAGATATTCTTAAATTTGAATGTGATCCGGGAAAAATTCATCGAAATTTGTGATCTCAAACAGTTTTTCAGTTCCGAGGTGTCCAGAATCGATGTTTATTTTGGTAATCTCCAAACAATTCCATCATCTTCTTGGGTACGATCGAGCAAAAAGAGGACAAGTTTAATTTGTACCTGGGTAATCACATCTTTTCAGCTTCAAGTTATCGATTTATCAAGTTGAAAGTTTTTATGCTGATCGACTGACAGAATTCAAAACCTGGTACATCTTACCTACATCACAAGTTACCAAACGGACGTTGTCGAATGGAGTTTAAAGAGCTGTTATTGTTCCGCATCAGCTTGTTTTGGACTATTTGATTAGTGAGAACAAAGAGCCGAACTGCGGAAATCCCAGTGGGCCCTTGAAGCCAGGGAATCAAACCTCTGCAAGTAAGATAAACTGTTATGTACCAGTTAGTACTCATTACAAATCCACTGACGTAGAGAGGGATATGGGTTTCGTTTCGGCAATTGGGACTGTCTATTGCTGAACAGTGGTGAAAGTTTTATTTTTATTGCATCACATTTCAACCTCAATAAACTTGAAAAACACTCAACTTGTAGCACATCTGTTTGACTTCAAGATTAGCACCAAAGAAAATAAGTAGAATGTAACTTTTGATGTGAGAGTTCTGCTTTCATAAATTTGCACACAAACTGTTCTTAGCTGCATTCTTAACATTTTCTACAACAGAAAACGTATACGTAAACGTGGGAAAGTTAATTACTTATCGCTAAATAAGCCAGCCTGCATCCTCAAAGTGCACAATACAAAATAGGAGGAAAACATTTGTACATGTTTACAGCAATCTGTGGACCAAATAAAGGTAACAAATATTGCATGAAACAAGAGGTTAAGGATCTTTACCTCTTGGACATACATACCCAATTCTTTAAATATTGTCAAAATTTGAGTTTCACTGGTTATTGCTATGAGTTTCTCATAACTATGGCATTTCGAAAGCGGCACTATGAAACCTGTTTCCTGAACATGCGATTTCCTGAGTTCTGTCATTTCAAAAGACCAACAAACTACGAACTCGTGAATGTTTTGTAATCAGTCTGAGGTGCCATTTGCTCTTGTACTGCGTTCATTTCTTTCTCTAAACAGCTGACAACAAACAGGCGTCAAATTGCATGCAGAGAACTCACTTCTGGTCTCCAAACAAATGCAGTTAGGATCATCGCATAGGTGTTACTCTGTTACTATTTAGTTCATTACTCAACACCACAACTGAAAATCTGTTGCGGAGATAAGGTAATTGTGGGTTCATGCTTCCCAATTCTCACTCGGTGGGAATCACGGCCAGTGAGGCGATCAACCGCTGCTTCCAATTGATTCCGTTAACAAAACCAAGCTGTGATGCAAACACAGTACAATACATGTAAACAGTCCAAACTTACACGGACAACAACATACCCACACCATGAAAACTTTTCTTGTCTGAAATTTTGAAGAATTATTTCTCAGACTTCGTGGGAAAATACCATAAAGATGCAAAGTAAACAGAACCTGACTGATTTACGCAAATATTACAAGCAAGGAATATTATGTAATGTTTGACAGACAACCACAGCTGCTAAACTGTTGGGCGTGAAGTACTGTGCATTAATCACGTGCTGAAACTAACGTTTCTGCTGACAATATGGATCCAAAATATCCAGTTTATTCGTGGAAGGAAATGGATGTAAAGATGGCAAGGTTATATTGCGGTTAAAGTTTGAAAAAACTAGTACTTTTTATTTAGAAACTCCATCTCAAACCTTTGTACGTAATTTTAGTTCCAAAACAGAAGCGTGACAACTTGGCACTTCTGGTCCCTCCCCTTGTACCAAACAGTATCAATACCATGTGTAGCCATTGTAACATCTCAGACGTGCTAAAATTGAAAAGTGTGGAATTTCAACAACCAGTGATTTTTAACAAAAATCTTTCGAAACGTTGTCCGGTCAGGTGTATCGGATACCAAGGAGCCCGTACAGGCTCCTTGTCGATACGGATACATCTTTTGCCGTCCTGGGTTCTACGTCGCCAACACTCGTCTGAAAGTAGCTGCAATGAAAAAATTTAAAACTTTTTTCGAAGAATTTTTGAAAACTTCAAAACACGTGAACATGACTGAATTTTGATCTGTTTCACATTGAATATAATCAGTATGTTCATCTATTTCTTTTAATAATTGTCTAGTAACTGATTAAAATGAACACCGAATCTTCAGAAATGTTTGGATTACCTGACACTCCAGAGGTATCGCTTGACCTGTGGAGTCAGGATCCTGCATGTAAGTTAAGTGTTGCTGATAAGCTGCACATGAACCCCTGTGGGATAAAAGTGTATGAAGACTGCTTCAGCCTTTCCTTGGAACTTCGTAGATGTAATCATTGCAGTTTTCAAACGTACTGTTCAGTAACAAAAAAACTGTATTTTTCATCACGGGCCCATCGGCCCCAGGTGACTTTATTCGCTTGTGAAACAAGGAAGAGATCCTGATATATGTCTTTATTATTAACCACGCTGATTCTAAAATACACGAAATAACCTCCCATTAAAATTACGAGACAATGTGGACCACGAATTCCGTCCTTGTGACAATTCCAGACTAACCCTAGTTGGGGTACGGGAGGGAGGGGGGGCTGGGTCAACAGTTGATGGCCTGGGAAGGGACATGGGTCAACAGTTCATGGTGTGGGGATGCAGGTCACCAGTTCATGGTCCAGGGTATGGGTCAACAGTTTATGGTTTGCAAGGGTTAAGGGGCCAACAATTCATGGTCCAGGGGGTGAGTGAACAGTCCATGGTTCCAGGGGGTGGGTCAACAGTCTACGGTTTGGGGGTCCATATCAAAATCAATACTTACTTCAATTCATTCAGCCAACACACATATTCTTGCGTAAATTGTACAAGGTTTATGTACAAAATGTTTTTGCTACACCTTCTGTCATGATACAAATTTTCTGAATGGCAGGAACAGTTTTTGCCTGAAAGGTGTAGATGTGGCGGCCATTAATCATCTGCTCACCTCGAAAATCAAAACGAATATATTTTGTTTATCTATACTTCTGTACTCCCATAGCGCTTTCGTTTTCTTCGATAAATCCTTCGAAGACTTCAGAAAAGTTTTAAGTGGTTAGTTTCATTTCTCTATTCCAAGTACGTAATGATGTATACTTGTTTAATAAAGTAAAAAAGACAAAATTACTCTTAATTTAACAAACAATTGTTGGGGGCTGAACATTTGCCAAATATTATTTTCCTGTGTTCTCAATGCATGATCGAACGAAGGTAAAAAGATTTGTTCCGAAGCTGTTGTTTTATTTTCAAATGTGGATAATGAAAATATCAAAGAACAAGGAAGTCCTTCTGTGTCATCGCAAGAGGCGTACCGCCCGCGGCGTAGCCTGTCTGTGGCATATTCCCTGTCCTGTCTGGAGGGGGAGGGGGTGCCCCCTGCCCTGTCTGGGAGTACATCCTACCCTGTGCCCAAGACAGGACCAGGGACAGGACCAGAAGCAGGACCAGGGGTACCTCCCAGATAGGGCCTGAGACAGGACCAGGGGGTACCCTCACCCAGACAGGAGCTGAGCCAGGACCGCTGGCGGTAAAGATAGCACATCTTGGTTAATAAATAGTTCAGTACTGAAATCAACCTCTTGCTGAAGACTATAATCCATCTTGTAAACACTGTTTATAGTAAAAAGGGTGAGGCAGCTCATACCTTTCTGAAAGGTTTACATATACTCTACTAAAGAGTATCTGTGCTATTTGCTATTTTATCACGAAGTAGGTAAAGGTGCAAACGCCTTGAGTTTGGTAAGCAGTACAAATGTAAACTAAATTTTTCTTTTCGGCACTATGGGAACTTGGAACTAGCTAAATATACTGGATGTAACGCTTCGGATAATGATTTTTATGAAGAGAGCCTACATGACCTATATGACCATGTGTAACTTTTTTGTAGGAATCTGAGACGATGGCTCTTGTTTCCCAGACAATAAGTGTCGAAACCGTTTGGGTAGTCGTAAATGTAACAACACAAAGTGTCCCAATGCGTTGTATTAAACTCCCGTCCTTTACACATATCAGGAAATGATGGTTACCTTACAAACTTCATTGCATATACTGAAAATTTCGGCATAAATTTTCATTTTTTTTATTTTCTCCATGTCTTGTGTTGTAGTTTAAACTCAGAGACAACTTCCAAGGCATTGAGAGGAAGGTATGAAGGGCTTAAGATATATTTATTATGCTAAGGCACCAGTCTTCGGAATTAGTTCAACAACAAAGAAGTTGGTAAATGTAATGCAAGGATGTTGATTGAGATTAAAGCTAGACTTTGATGAGAGATTCACCTGGAATCGTAACACGTGCATCACACTGTAAGAGTTACACCACCAACACAGAATACAGAGAACAGGGAGCGTTCAGCCCCATCAGATTCTTTTAACCTGTTTGGGTTTGGTTTGAACGTTTCGTTTCCGTTGTTTTCTTTCTTAACTGGAACAAGATTCAATAGTTCAGAGTTCTATTTATTTTCTAAGACTAAATCAGTTTCACTACTGAAATGCATCGAAGTCTTAGACGACAAATTGCTCCTCAAACATTACCATGCTACTGATTTGCGATTACAACTTGTAAATAAGAGACAAAATGATTGCAAAATGAAATTAATGGTCTGTATGTTCAATTGTTGAAATTTAAATTGATTGCCTTGTATGTAATGAATTTCTGTGGAAATGTTCTATTGAAAGAAACCTAAATCACTGAGAATTTCTTCTTCTCATTCGATTTCTTTCTTGGTCTAACATGAATAATATCTTCAAAATTGTACCGAATTCAAACAGAATGTCCCATACAATATTCATGGAGTCCACTAGTGTCTTTCATGTGATATCGAGTAACGTTATTTCAAAATTATAAAATAAAATCTTGAAACACGATTTTTGTATTGTATAGTGGAAGAACAGCACAATATTTCTGAGGTATAATGTAGGTAATCCCCAGATCTGGAAACTTTTTATCCTATTCCATCAAACTATCTAACTTTCTATTTATTGCTATTGGAGCAATTTCAGGAGATATGTTTGCTATCATTTGTAAAACTTCTGCACATTTCTTATTTACATACGTTTTTGTGTTTGGTTTCTTCCATGGTGATTACACTTCTGAAGGGCATAGTCTTTCACAGACACGTGTATTGGGGGTAAAACGTTTCAAGTCGACTTAAAATACTCCAGAAAAGATTTCACGATTTTCCAAATGTTACACACACCCAACACTTCCGCCTGGTCGTTCTCTAAAGATGAGGTCCGAGAACTGTGAGGATAACTCCGGAATTTTCTATTCATCATTCATCTATAAGTTACTAATTACCAACCTGGTTACCACCTACGTCATACTAGTCCACGTTGGACCTGCCCACCTGTCACCTGGACCATGGACTATTGACCTGTCTCCCCAGGACCACGAAGTGTTTACATGTACCCTCTAGACCATGAACTATTGACCAGTACCCCGAGGACCATTAACTGTTGATCCATATCCACAGATCATGAACCACTGGGTCAACAGGGTAATGGGAGCAGGTGGTCTGGAGGTCAGTCCATCTTGGACCTATATACCTATCCGGCCTTTCGTTAATACAGTTTAATGTACGAACTCAGGTGGAACACTTTGAATTTAACATTTTGCAATTAGTTTTTGACCCCTCGTTATGGCAAGTATAATGGAAATAATTTACAAGGTTTTCAATTACCCCCGCGTCAGTTAACACAGGTGTTCTACTAGGAAGTAAAGGAAGCGTGATAACAGAGAAATAACACTTACATCTTGTTATCTAATCATCTGGAAGCGTTCCGCCTGGAATTGCATGGTTCAGAAACTCCGCAAAACAGTAGAAAACTAATTGAATGGTGATAGAAGATCGGCAGGAGAGGAAAACATAGATTAATCGAAAAACAAGTTTCCTATGATTTAGTCATTCATAAAAACGTTGAATATAATTTCGAATGATATTTTCCGTCTCAAAGTTGAAGGAGCAAGGTATCACCTAATGTTCATGGACAAACTATCAACTAAATCTGCATACCTCCCTATTATTCTGAATGATGAACAGATATAATATCCTAAATCAATGCAAAACTGTTAATCACCTGAAGAGCATGATTAACAGCATTAACAGTGGATAGTTTTTATGTGTTCACCAATCTTGTGTTATGACTTTTACATTGTGACTCCGGTAATGATGTGAAAAAAGCCAGTTACTCCACATTTTATAGATGAATCTCAAAAATCCAGATTTCAGTAAATAGCCCATCTAAGATAAACTGTCAAAATCACATATTTTTTCATGGTTAATTTATAATGTCCTGAAGCATTGCAAAACTATTAATCATCTGAAGGGCATAACTAATGTGATTTTAATCTCAGACGGGCTATTTATTGATATCTGGATTGGCTTTCTTGACATCATTACCAGAGTCACACTGTAAAAGTCATGCCACAAGATTGGTGAACACATAAACTATCCACTAACTCACCAGAAACATATTACAAAGGTCTTCCTTACTGACTGTTATTTCTTCAGAATTCATATATACATTCATTAATATTGCACTTTGATGAAAGCACAACAAACACCGAAAATCTCGAACTCAAAAAGAGCTAGAAGATGGCACGTTGCAAACAAAACAAGGTGCCACGTTATCAGACCACACCTGTCTGGATGTACACATGTAGGAATCTGTTTTCATGTCTTATTTTTACCGGTCGTGTGCGTAGTAGAAGGGAAAGTAATATTTTCACTTTTTCTGTCTCCCTGTTGATGAGTGGGTGGGGGGGGGGGGAAGGGTACGATGTCAGGTAGTTAGGGAACCCCTACCCTGGCCTGCTCCTCCACTTGGGAGGACCAGTCAAGAAGGAGGCCCCCATCCCACCCCACCACCCCTTGGCTTAGAATGATCAGCAAGTTCAGGAGGAATCGGAACAGGGGACTGTGGTTGGTATGCTGATACTTCTTAACCTCTGCCTGTCTCTGCCTCCGCCAAGTCGAAACAATTTTTGTCAATATTTACCTAGTAAATTTAAGTTCACTTCAATTTACAGACAGCATATGTATTTTTAGTCTTCCTTAATTATTTGAAGCCCAAAAACACAACATACAAATATATTTGAACTATGGAAATAAGTCCAAAACGCAAAACTTAATAAACTGTACAGTTAAGGAGAGTTTTCTTACTAAACTGTACAAAATACTTCCTAAACTGTAAAGAAAAGAGTGTTGACCTGGTCTCATTGTCTGCTACTCAATATACTCATGTAAAAGTAGTTCCAGGAAGCTTGGGAAAAAACTTGCTAAACCACTATACCTGGATCCATGCCATATATTGCACACCAGATGGGTCTCAAGATAATTAGTTTTTACACTTAACAGTGAAGGTTCATCAATTTTACTATCAAAGAAACTGAGAAAAAACAAGTACTGCTTTTTAACCTTTAAACATCAGAGATGCCAAAGATGCTAAAAACTTCCTAAACTGCAAAACATGCATAGGAAATATTTTCAAGGCCATTTTGGCAGAGGCAGAGATAGTCAGAGGCAGAACGTGTGGGGATCCCTTTGGTATGCCTAATGTCAATGCCAGGTCTTTCTTGTGATAAGTGTCCGCATACATCTGCCAGCACATGTCTTGATATCATCTTTATTCAATTTCTGTTAGATATAGAGATAAATTGTATGAAGAGTCAACTAACCATTTGATACAAAATATAGTTCATTGGAACTTCATTGAAACTTCATCAGAACTTCCTACTTTAATTACTATGGGCTTGTTAAACTTCATTTGATGTATGTACACCTGCATGAACAATAGAAAACTCTTCTCCTTTGTGGCTGGCTGTGCTGTACCTGTCATGAAGTGTCATTCTCTATTTAAACCCAAGCCACTAAGGTTTAGCGTTCAGTCACCAGATAAGATACACATACTCTCATACCTAAGAGAATACACACACCTGCAGCGTAAAGACAATAACTACCTTTGTAATGATTGCACGACAGTACCCTTTATGAGATATCAACATGGAACAAGCACATACTTCCACCATCATTATAACAACATCATTTGGTGAACTGATTGCGACTTTGGGAAATTTCAGAAAGAATCGACCTTTGCAAGTAGGCATCTCAAAAAGGTACTCCCAAACACTACGTGGGAAGGATTTTTCTTCAGTCAAGTCTGCAAGTACTGTAGATCGTGGGGTTAAAATGTGAATCTGCAGTATAAATCTATCAGATATAAACTACTTAACACTGCTCCGTTCCCAGATACAATCTCAGCAGGATTCGCAGCATTTTAACAGCTAAACTGAAGGTTCCAATTGACTCTGCCATCAGACACCAGCTGCGAACTAAGCAAATGTAAATAGGAAAACATTGAACAGCAGATTTATGTAAACTACAATGGCAGGAAGTTAAACAACCGACGGCAAATATATTAGTTTGGTTTCTTCGCCGTTTGTTTCAAGAAAATGTACATTGCTGATTCATTATGCGGGCATTAATTAGCACTACAAAGTACTTCCGTTATTTTTCCATTACTCGTGCGACAGGAGTGTGTTACTATTTCACATTGCAACACGCGGAGGCATTTCCTGATGTGTCAGACACTAATTTGCATATGGACATTGCTGTTTCCAACAAGAGCATTCTATTCAGGGCTTGGTTATCCCAACCCAGCCTCCAAGACTGGGTTGAGGACTATTGCCCTTGGTAACCAATATGGAGGACAACTGAATCAAAACAAAACTAAAATGTTTCATGTGTAAACAACTAATTTATTACCGACCGCGTAAGTAGTACGAGAGGAGGTAATGTTTTCACAGGTGTCTGTCCGTCCACGGGGTGGGTACCCAGTCCAGCTGGGGGGTTCCCAGTCCAGCCGGGGGGGTACCCAGTCCAGCTGGAAGGGTACCCAGTCCAGCCGGGGGGGGGGGTACTCAGTCCATGGGGGTATCCCCCAACCCCCCTCAGAAACTTTTTTTATAGGTTTTCTATGCCGCGGTTGGTATGCCTCTTGCGTTCACGCAGGAGGACTTTCTTGTTTTGTGTTGTAATAGGAAGAATTACCTTGAAAATTGGTCTGGGTTTTAACTGTTGTCTCAGACCTCAGGTTAGGTTGACCAGTCTTTGACCCAGACCTTGGGATTGGATCAACTCAACCCTTGGTCTGAGACAACCCAGACCGCTTACGCAGTGATTTTTCTTTAAACCTTAAACATACATAAATCTAAAACAAAAAGCTAACTTCTTTGATCATAAATCCGAGCTACGTATATCTTTCTGGCGTGAGAACTAAAGCCTACTTGATGATCTACGTGTAAATCCAGATGGTTGTTCTTGGCTTCAACACATGCAAAACAAATGCAATTTCCAATCAAAAATGCCACAACAGTCTTGCTCAACGTAGATAACAACGTCCAAACATGACGGAAGCACAAATGGAAGCGATAAGTTGATTCAGGGAGAATATGCAACTGGTTCAACATAAACTCTTTAAGGTAAAATCTATTTGTTTCCAAGCATATTGAGAGAGGGGTACAAAACCAGAACAGGTCTTCTTTATTCAAACCTTGGGCCATAATTTATGCAGACATCTAAACTACCGGAATTTGATGATGATTACACATCAAACATCATTGTTAGAATGGATTATTCAAGTGGTTTTCGTCGTGTCTGTGAATAAAATGATTAATTCCTGTGCATGTTGTTCTCAGGAAACTAATCTCTATGTTTAACATCGCACATGTGCACAATATGGTGGTATCAGACTAATGTTACTGTATACTGAGAATGACATGTAGAATCAAACAGCAGTAAACAATGATGTAATACCATTTCTTACATCGAGCTCGAGTGAGACTACTGTAACAAACAACCCGCACGGTAGTATTGGCAAATTAACATTCATGCCCACTCACTGGAGCATCATTTACCACACTGCTCGTAATTTAATTGCTTTGTACCACTGTTAAGTGGGAACTAACAAATACCAATATTTGTAAATATGTACATTATGTGCGGCTTGTAGCGATATCGATGGTAAACTGCAACATACCAACTCACACGCAAACTGAAGTAACTCTATGATTCACGAAACGTCATACGAAACTCTTGCGTCTGGAAAACAATAAATCATTCTCGTATGGGTATATTAGACAAGCAACAATGTGTCAGTTGTTTGTTTGAACTAGTTTACTTGCACGGATTGTAAACAATTTGACAAATTCACGGAAACGACGCACAACCTCAACATATTTGTTAGTACCTATAACGTACAGCGTAGAAACTGTTTAGTGTGGAACGAAAGAGTTTTAATGATATTCCTTGTGATTTAAGGTATATACATATACGTCTCATTGGAAACTGAGTAAAACAACTTGTGACATGGTGCCCCACCTGTTCCGCCAATATCACGCAAGAATTAAATTAACCAAGAACTAGTGACATGATAGCTGAAACTCAGGTCCAGCAAGTATGCCGAGCCACTAAAAGTTGAAGGGATTAAGAATACCTAAATATAAGTAGAATGCTTGGCACCAATTATGCTGGAAGCAAAGCGAAATTGTAGATTTTGTTGTCCTTCCATTGTACGCTGCCAAAACTATTTTCAGTGAATAGGTTCAATAAAAACAAAATTAGTCATATGTTTCACAGAATAGATTTCTAAAAATACAATAAGCAACTTCAAAAAAAGATTACGTAAAAAAAGCGACCAAGTATAAAAGGCGCATTGCTACTTAAATGTATCAGTTCTAAGTATGACCCAGAGGATGATATTATCTGTATTAAATAAAATATAATTGAAACACAGAAATAAATTCTGAGGACTGAATAAGAGTGAATATCCTTCAGCTTTTTCACAAGACTTGTTACAACGAAAGGTAAGGAAACCCAGTTTCATTCACACACTAGACCTAGATTATTGACATTTACATATCCACTGTCCAGTGACAATGTAGGTAGTTCAGTGTGGTCAACTTTCTGTAAAAAACCCCGTCTTTGCAGGGAAATGATTCTCGCGTTCCAATGTTGTGAAACATCTATCTGACTGAAAAGAAACATCCTCCATAGATATTCCACGATGATTAGATATTTAGTTTTTGAACACTTGCTGGATCAACAGCAAAAAATATGAATGAATGTTCCCGGAGGCAAACTAAACTAGAAAATCGGACCAATCAGAAGTATTTGCAATAAATTTTGATTCAAAATGTGCAAAACATGAACAACTGTCTCAGTTTCTTCTCCTTGGCTTTCAGTCGTGTAATCTTCCCATTCGGAGGCCGGCAACAGCAGTGGTTCTTGTTTGTGGTTTCGGGTACCAGATTGGCGGTTCCGGGAACCCGTTTTTTTTG